>JASAND010015894.1:0-12803 GCA_030248195.1 Trissonchulus latispiculum
GTGTACTTCGTTCAGTTACGTATTGCTCCCTAGATCTCGAGATTGGCTGGAACCGATCTGATCTGTCTGAAATTTTGCGCGTAAGTGTAGTGTAGGATGACCTGAAGCGCGGGAAGTCCGATACTTCCCGGATTCCGAGAATGGCGAGTCCAGAAATTTTTAAAATGGAAAGGGGGACCAACGGAAAGGTAAACGTTTTTGTCTTCGATTTTGCTGAAGAGTTGGTCACAGGTTACATAATTCGACTAAGCTGATTTCGAAACTGAAGTCGAAATTTGCGGAAAGATAACAGATTTCGCGATATATATTCGATACGGAAAATTCCGGATTTTGAAAAAATTTCCCGAAAGTGGTTGATATGGTACGGTGCTCAAATGACAACACTCGTTGAGCTGAACAAATTTGGTTTTTGTGGCACTTCCGAAAATGTGATTAGCGAAAGTTGTTGTCGAAATCAAGAAAATTCAAAAACTGAAAATCCGAAAATTCACGAAAATACGGATTTTGGACCAAAAAAGCTTTGTCTTTGATTTTGCTTAAAAATTTGTCAAAGGTTTTTTCGACCACGCTGATTTTGAAATTTCCGAAAATTTTGCGAATTTCGAGATACTTGAGTAATTTGACACGGATAATTGAGTTATCACGTTTATAGGAAAAATGGCAGCGGCAACGGATTCACGTCAATTTGCTTGCTGCACATTATTTAATTCGATAAACAAAATTTGCTGCGAAAGAAGCTATGCTGTTGAAACTGTAACGTAAAGCGTTTTGATGTAAAAGTTTAAAATATCAATTTGACATTTGGCCTCAAAAGTGAAACTTATCTTTGCATATGTACTTTGCTTACCTACTTTCACCTGATCGATATGCATAGGAGATAAATAGTGGTATATTTTAAGACAATTGTGTTATTGGCATTTATCAATAAACTGTCATGTAAACTGTATTCATTCACAAGGAAAGCAGTCATTGCCAGGAGGGTGCCATGCAGACCCCCTAGACCGACAAAAATCGGAGTTTCTTGTTTCAAAAAATTGAAGCAAATTTGTTTGTTTTGCTTTGTGTGTTTTTGTTGACAGGTTTCAAACAAAAAACAACCCCCCCCCCCCAGGCTGACAGAAAAATGACCGACAAAATGTTCTCTCGACAGAAAAGCAAAAAGGGTAGACCCGTCAGCGAGTTTTTACCAAACATTATACGTTTGTTAAACTTTAACTATTTTTAAAACAAAATTAAAAATCGCTAAAATTTTTATTTTTCACTAATTTCTGGCTAAAAATATAGAAAATAGTGCAGTTTTAGCTAATTTTGAGGTGGATCTTGTTGAATGTTGAATGTAAAGTGGTAGCATCACTCGTTGGAGTCGGGGCTAATCTATGGCCATAACCGGAGCAAGGACTGACATAACCGACCTGAAATATAGTGCCACTCGGGATCTAATCCCGGGGCTCTACCCTGACTCTGATAAGGGGTGTATACTGGAAGAATTCAAAACTTGTCGTGGATCTACGCCTAAGCCAAGCCAAAGTAGCAAAAGTTGCAATGCTTTACATTTTTGGCCAAACATTAGAGAAAAATGAAGATTTTTAGCGATTTCTGAGATAATTAGTGAAATTTGAGAAATTTGAGAAAAACTCGTTAAACTTAGCCAAAAATGTTGAATTATTAGTAAAAAACGCTGAGGTGTATATAATTTTTCCTTCTGGACGATAGGGTCTGCCCTTTTTCCTTCTGGCTGAAGGGGTCTACTCGTTTTTGTCGGTGTGGGGGATCTGCCTGCCCCCTACCCAATTCCTCTTGACGTTTACTTGACGTGCCTAACTAAAATTTACCATATATTAAAGGTGCGTTTAAACCTGACAAACAGCAGATTTATGTACATGCATATTATGTAGAAGAAAGTTTTTGGATCTAGTGATTTACAATTAGATGACGACGCATATATAACTTCAAGAAAATTTCCACATGAGTCTTTCTTTCACTCAAGGTGATAACGGACTCCTTTAAAGATCAAATGAATATTGGGGTCTCTTGCGCAATTCCCCCCCAGCACTAACTTTTGATTTTTTTGACCAATAACTTTGAAATTTTGTATGGGTGCATACTAGAGGCTGAAAAACTAAAAAATTAAAAAAGTTTAAAATTTTAAAAATATATAATAAAAGCTTTTCGTTAGCTCAGGATAAGCTTACACCTTAAGCTTATAACTGTAGCTTATTTTAAGCTAACGAAAAGCGTTATCGAAAAACGGATTTCGGATTCGTGCTCAGCACCAGAGATGAAACCGGGTCAGTTCGGGTCACTATATGGACCGGGTCACCGGGTCACCGGGTCAGGAGCTCTGACCCGGTCTTGACCCGGTATTTTTGATTGGAGGAAGTTTTTTGCTGTTATAGGATATTTTTCGATGTTATACCAATTTTTGCCAACTGAAAACTTCAACAATTACTCAAAAACTAGCAATAGAAATATCCTTAACTAATCGTGGAGTTTTTTAAATGTTTGTCGTTGTATGTAGTAGTGTCCTCATAACATTTGTAATGTCCTGTCAAGCTTAGATCTAGGTTTGAAACTAAAATCATTGCGTTGAACCTTAACTAAAAATGAAAACTATATATTGCATGGGCCTTGAGAGTCTGAAATCTTTATTGTAAAATCTAAAATTCTTCATGCTCCATCTAAACTGTAAGAGCTTTATTGCTGCTGCTATTATCTTTGGAGGGATGTCAGACCGTGTGTTTCAAATCCCGGTAAGAAGGAAAATCTCAGCAAAACAAGGTTTACAGATTCTGAGTTTTACTTAGCATTTTTTGCAATTGTCATGGCTTACTACACATCTTCAGGAACCAATTGTGATTGATTTTATTTCATATTCTCTGAATCCTAGTCATACGAAAAAATATTTCTAAAAAATTTCCGCTGAGTGAAACTTCAATCATACAACTAAATGAAATATTTTACTAAAATATATAATCATAAAACAGAAAAGTGCTAGCTAATGTTAAACCCTATGATTAGAATCAGATGATGTTATGACTTTGGCAAAGTATTTTTTCCAATTTGTTTGATTCAAAAAGCTATGTAGTTTACTTCACATTATTGAGCGCAAAATCGTGCAAATCGTTTTGATTGTTTCCGGAAAGCTTTAAGGAAAGCAAAACTTGGGTCTTTTCCAGATTACCCCCCCCCCACCACTCAAAGTTCTTAAAACTCGGCCAAATGAGCTGAAATTTGGTGTGGGTATGTTTTCGACCACGCTGCGTTCAAATATGGCAGAATTTTTCGATTTCTAAGGGGGGACCAAGGGTAACCGAAAAATTTTTTGTCTTCGATTTTGATGAAAAGTTGTATATGGGGGTTTCCTGGGTCGCAGAACACGAATCTCATGTCCGTTTTTCGATTCAGCTTTTCTTTAGCTCAGCATAAGCTTACAACTTAAGCTTACAACTTTAGCTTATATCAAGCTAACGAAAAGCTGAATCAAAAAACGGACTTCAGATTTGTGCTCTGCGGCCCAGAAAACCCCTATATACAACTTTTCAGCAAAATCGAAGACAAAATTTTTTTCGGTTACCCTTAGTCCCCCCTTAGAAATCGAAAAAAACCGAATTTCGCGAAATCGAAAAATTTTGCGATATTTGAACGCAGCGTGGTCGAAAACATACCCACACCAAATTTCAGCTAATTTGGTCGAGTTTTAAGAACTTTGAGTGGTGGGGGGGGTAATCTGGAAAAGACCCCAAAACTTTTGCCCAAATTGATATTTTAGTCGTCAACTCACCGCACCCAAATAAAGTATTTTTAATTTTTTGCAAGCTTAAACCTGAATTTTCAAAAATAACGGGTCACCGGGTCACCGGGTCAGAGGTCAACCGGGTCACCGGGTCACCGGGTCACTAAATAGTGACCCGGTTTCATCTCTGCTCAGCACCCCTGAAAACCCCTATATGCACGTTTTCAGCAAAAATTTTTTCAAGAACTTTTTCGGTTCCCCTTGGTCCCCCCCCCCTTAGCAAAATAAAATGTAAAATTTTATAAAAAATTTTTAAAATTTTAAAATTTTTGAATTTTTGAATTCATCAGCCTCTAGTATGCACCCATACAAAATTTCAAAGTTATTGGTCAAAAAAAATCAAAAGTTAGGGCTTGGGGGGTAATTGCGCAAGAGACCCGAATATTGCCTTTGCCTAACTTGTTGCAAATCTATAGTTAAATTTGTTAGATTAGTAATATTCTGTTTAGTTTTTGGGTAAAAGTTCATAAAATGGATGAACCACGTGGCTTTCAGACGTTTCTTCCACATAGCTGTAGTCTTTTATTATCGCAAAACTGGTATGAACTTTAAACTTTGACTGTAGGAAGAAAGTTGTCTAAACAAACTAACCAATGTAACTAAACCATCCAATTCACATGTTAAATGATTTTAGAAGTGCAGACAAGGAGAGGAATAGTTGTGCTTATTTAATTTTCAATTAATATAATTAATGGATAGTGTTACAATTAATAACATTTTATATGCACTAAAGCTTGCAGAGCGTCGTTAGCGGAACTTGGAATTTTAAAGGTAACTTAAAAAACTGTCTGGATGTCTAATAGGATAATATTACGATGACGCGAAGTTTGAACCTTGCACCTGGAGGTTGGACTTTAAACTCTACCGTAATCCAGATAAACTTAGCATAAAAGCATTAAGTTATGGATGCAATCGTGCTATTATGGTATTTTTGGTGGTCCAATGTCACATCAGATGACACGTATCACATTATCAGAAAGATTGGTTAATTGAAATATAGCTTATATATATATATTGGAGTATCCCATCTCTATTTTTCATTACAATAGCTTAATAGATAGGAATGGACTTAACCAAATCAGACTGTAGTTAAGCTTTGAAGTCAATCTCATTGGAGGCTGATTACACAGTTTATTAACAAAAGATTCTACAGTGCAGCTGTTCAATTCTGATATTGTGTAAATCTCTCTCTCGTTTCTCTTTCTCTTAACATGTATCACTTGCCCCCGATTTCTAGTAACCGACTTGTTTGACTTGATAAGGTTTCGTCATTATAGTATATTATGAATTTAATTATCTTCCAGTAAAATTAGGACTTCTCATCCATTTCACATATTAAAACTAAAAAAACTTAAATATAATTTTAAACAGTTTAAAAGATTTTTAAAATTTTTTAAAAATTTTAAAAATTTTAAAGATATAAAAATATCGGGATATTTATGAGTGCTAGTTATTTATGAGTGATATTTATTTATGTTTGTAGATATATATATTTCTAGTATGCCAAACAGTTCGATGAAAAATGAGGAAGGAAACGGGAACGACATCATCACTTCATCCAGTGGACATCATCCGAATTATTCCATTGTAATCCCTATAAATCCTGATTCGGATAAGCAGCAGTCTCCAACAAATCATGGTTCGAATTTCAGTCATATTCTGTCTACAGTATCCCCTTTGGCTCCTGTTCGGGACTCAGAAACTGTGCAGATGGTTCCTACTGATCTCAGGAAACCCAAGATTACAAAATTCCAGTCTCCGACAACCCAAACCGAAGAACCTTCAGCGACAATCCCCGACGTCAGCAATCAATCGGATTCGTCAGTTGAGATTTTGCAGGACTCGAAAGAAGCAAAAGAAACAAGTCTATTGGTGTCCGTTGAACATGATTCCGGAATTTTTACTAACGGATCTTCGTAAGAAAAAACTTTTCTTGTTCAAATAATCAGTTCGCTCACACCTTGTATCTAGTTTTGCGTTCTGTGAACTTGACGAAGTTGACTTCTTCAATTTCTTAAGATATGCCCTTATTAATCAAAAATAAACGCACCCGATAGGTTTCTATTTTTGCTGATGCATGATAGTGAATGAAAACAATAATTTTCCTAAGTTTCGATCCAGTACCTGAGTGTTGCATTTATAACATCATTCTGGCGTGCATTCCTGCGATGAGAATATCGGGATGTTATTCCATTAGCGTTTCTAACTTAATTCTGGATATATCAGTAGCTTCGATAAAGCATATCACTTCAAGTGTTTGTTTACATCTGATAACTTTATCCATACTCTCACTTTTAATGAGAATTGAGAACCTTGTTCATGCTTAATTGAAATCTATGTTTAATTTATTTTTACTCGATTTTAGTTCTAAATTGTCTCCTGGCGATTCGGCAGCTGCTGGCTCCGAAGTTGTTGGCGATCATGACTGGTATGGGTTGTCAGAAACTGAGCTTGAAGAACGCTGTGTATTCCATGTTCCAGATCGGCATGTTGGAAAGAGGGAGTCGGAAGAGAAACAAGGACCTTTGGCCACCCAGTCTCTTCCAAATACTCTCACTCTAAAACCTTCCACTCATTTGTCTCAGGTATGAGCAAGAAGTAAAACAAAGGTTTATGTTTCTCAGTTTCTTTAATTATTGCAGAACTAAGAATTCTTGATGTAACGGCTGGAAGGAAAGTAACTGATAACTTGCTTGCTATGTAATGTGATTTTAGGTAGTTGGAGTTTGGACTCAGGATGCCATTCCAAGAGGAACTAGGTTTGGACCAATGATCGGAATCAGTTACACAGCGGATCACATAAACGATGAAACTACACGCAAAGGATACTTCTGGAGGGTATAAAACCTGATTTTATAATGAAAGAGTCTAGAGAAATCTGTAATGTTGGTTTGTATATGTGCATTCTAAAGCAGTTTTGAACGTCGAATTCTGATTAGTCTGAACCAGAAAATTGGTATAACCTAAAACAAGCAAATGGATACCTAAGGCACAGCTCAGCCTGAAAACCTTTAATCGATTGAGCTCAAATTTGGTATGGGTGCATTTCAACATATTTCAAATCGATCTGCGTCAAAAATTTAAAATTTTTAACAGGGGACCAAGAGGAACCAAAACTTTTTGTCTGCGATTTCGCTGAAAAGTTGCATACAGGGGTTTCCATGGTCGCTGAACACGAATCTGGAAAACATTTTTGATCCAGCTTTTCGTTAGCTAGAGCTTAAGCGTTAAGCTTACATCTTTAGCTTATACTGAGCTAACGAAAAGCTGGATCGAAAAATGGATTTCAGATTCGTGTTCAGAGGATCTGAAAACCCCTGCATGCAACGTTTCAGCGACATCGAGAACAAAAAATGTTTTGGTTCCCTTTAGCCCCCTTAAAAACCTAAACATTTAATTTTTAAAGTATTTGTCGCAGATCGATCAGAAATATGTTGAAATGCACCCATACCAAATCTGAGCACAATCGGTTATGTTTTGCGAATTTTAGGCGCAGGTGTGCGTATACTGAAGAATCACCAATTACATTGACCTAATTAAAGTTATAACTAAAAATCACTAATAAATACCTACCGTATTCTCTCGCTTAAGGGAACACCCACTGGTAAGAGAACGTGTTCTCTTAAGGTGGTGATTCCCTTTGGGCACAAATTATTGGTTGGCGGCGCAAATCAGGATGAAATTTGGCAAAAATTTCCGAAATACATTCTTTTAGCGTTCTAACACCCTCCGCGCAATTCCGATTCAAAAATTCGAGATTTCCGATCAGGGCGGTTTTTCCCAATTTCTGGAAGTTTGGCGGCAGCTATACAGTTATGACTATATTCATTTGAAAGACCTCGTTGAGCTTCACATTTTTGCTTTTTAAAGCAACTTTCTATCTTTTCTATAGCGTGCGATATAGCCGATTTTCTTGTTTTGGCGTCGAAATCTTGTCATTTTTGCAAAAATCAAATAATCCATCATTTCTTGAACTACACAAGCTGAAAAATCAGACTAAGGGCGTCGGTCTGAAGGTCTTACAGGGGCAAATTATTCGATGGATGATCGTCTTCCAACTGCTATCCTGTGGGCTGCTATCATAAAAAATGTAGTTTTTGCAAAAACACGACCAATTTGTTTCCAAAGATTGTGGAGCATTCACCATGCAAGTTGGAGGGCTGCTACTTAACAAATGAGTTCTGCACAAATATACCCAGGGACGTTTTTTTAGTTGCCCCGATTACTACTTTCTAGCTAAAGTAATCGCTTGACCAATTTGGAAAAAAGTAGGCAAAATACAGGTTACGCACACATTTCAGCTTATTTCTCTATAACGAAGAGCGATTTCACAATAAATAAAAAATCGTCCCCAGCTATTTGATGGAGGTATCGAATGATATAACCGATGTCTTGCGAAAAAATTTACTTGAGTCTGCAAAAATTCTGGAAAATTATACTTCTTCTAAAATGTGTTAAAAATATTTTAGAAAAGCAACATTAGTTTCAGTGCATGCATTAAAAAGAGAAAATGTCAAGCTACATTTTGATATAAAAATGGCTTCTTAACTCCAAGTAATGAACGAGTAATAATGGTGCAAACTTTTGTGACCAAAGGGAATCACCACCTTAAGTGAAAGTGTTCTCTTAAGTAAATTCTTAAAAATTGTGAAGGCTTGTGAAAAATTTCAAAAATTTTTGGAAATTGAATTTCATAAAAATTGGTCAACGGATGCTGAATTTCTTCTTTTTTCTAACAAAAACTAATGGTGTAAACCATTTACACCATGAAAAGTGACAATAATAATCATAAAAAAACAACATCGATGATTGCTTTTTAGTGGTTCTGAACATTCACTTAAGCGAACATGTTCTCTTAAGTGAGCATGTTTTCTTAAGTGAAATTTATTTGAAAGTATGGAAATAGTTCAAGGTGGGACCTCCCTCCAAGAAAGTTTCGGGGGTTCCGAATTAACGAATCGAGCATGCCTAGCATGTTCAGTACATGTTAGTATTCATACTTTTATTCTATTATGTACTCTCGATCAAATGTAATTTAAGCCTCCGACTCCATTTTAATTTCAGGAAAAGTTATATTTTCTGATCTTGCAGAAAGATGCATAAGAACTTTTCGCATTTTAACTGCACTTTACGCAAACGTATATATAGCTAGAAATAATAACTACGAGTTCAGATCTTTTTCTGAAAGCTTTTTGAGAACATGAACCAAAATTGTCTCACTCAATCATTCAAATCCAAATCCAAATGTTGTATAAATTTTAAGCAGTATGACATTGGGATAAAGGAGGCAAAACCGAGTGCTGCAAAATGTGAGTGATTCCTTTTTGGTGGAGAATCTTCTTTTTCGAACCCAAGGCACTTTCCTGACTAGATTTACTTTTGAAAAATCAGTGATTCCGCGAATGAATTACCTTAATGTTGGAATAATTATAGATATCTACAGAATGGTATCCCAATGGGTTTTGTGCAAGGAAAGGCGGTATATATTACTGAGGCAGTACTTGCTTAAATATAAATATTATATAAGAAAGAATTTTTTGTTGAAAATTGAAAATATCAATTGCCTGGAATACGTAACAGTATATGGAAAATTGAAAGAAGCATACCAACCAAAACCAAAAAGCAGACTTGAAAAAATGCGACGTTTCAGGTTAAACCATATAAAGGAAACCATAAATATATGTATGATAGGGTCTTCCTCAAGGACCCAACTTGTTATATATATAGACTTGGAATTTTAGCTAGCAAAAGTATCAATTAGCTATACATAGTTGATGGAATATATCGTGTGGAAAACAAATGAAGCATGTGTTGTTAGGTTTTGTATCTACGTGTTTGTATCTTAGATATACAAAGGAGATGAATTGGTTTGTATCTTGGACTGTTCGGATGAGAAAAGCAGTAACTGGATGCGATACGTGAATCCAGCTCAGACGACTCAGGCACAGAATCTGGTGGCTTGTCAGGTACGGTATGTCGCATACTAACTACCTTCCATTTGAAGAAATCAATACCATCAATTGTTCCATTTACCCTTATGTTCCTCGGTGTGTTTACGTGACGTTAGGATTTATACAACAATAGTATATAATTCGTTGCAATAAAAATAGACAGACTAGTTCGAATCAAAGTTATTTTGTCAGGCTTTACAACGTTATCGTATTATTGGAGAAGCTGTTCCCAACTACTAAAAGAGTCTAAAACTTTTAATTTCTTTGAATATGCAATTATGCAGCTGATTAGCTATTGAAGTAATTTATCGTTGTCAAAAGTAAAACGAGATCCGACCATACCTGAACGGGAGGTCAAATTTCACTGACCTTTGCGAGTTTGTGGTATCCAATTTGGGTACCGCTTGTGGAAGAACTCTTTTGCCGAAACGCAGTTTTATAAGCTAAATTAGCCTATTTTCACACGTTTTTGCAAATTTTTAACGAAAAGCAGTGTTTTTATAGTTTTTACAAAATATAACAATCAGCCGGAAGAATTTGGAAATTTCCGTCAGGAAACTTATTTTGTGGGCAATTGTTTACCCCTTCTATGTGGCCGAATTTCTTACCCCTTGTGAGGTGAGAGTATTAATTTTGGTACGCTTTGTGGGCGTCTACGCTCGCTCCCTCTGTTTCCCTCCCCCCCCCCCCCTTGCCTACCTGTGGGCCCAACACAAATGATGTTTCTCAACTATATCAGCACGGAGACTTAAGCAAATGGAAGGATCGTTGAAATGGTAGCATTTGGCCAACAAATACATCAACAACAATCAAACAACAATCAACAACATGTACATACTACATATAAAATAAGAATATAAATACCCGCTCCATGTTCAATCACTGTCTGACTGTTGGTTATAGTTTTAGTTTCTAAAGACAAATCCACCTAGGAAGAATTCTCAAGCCCTTGACTAGTTTAGGGATCCGCATTTCGGTGTTTATATCTATTTTCGTTTCTGCAAGAGAGAACTCTATTAACCTAGCATATCCTTGCCTTCATTGCCTACGCTGGTCTCGTCGAACAACCTCGCTAAATCTGACTTCAAATACCTGTAACTCTTGATTTCTGTCATTATGATGAGAACCGCGTTATGGTAGATGCGTGGTGGGGTGCCCTATCCTCTAACCATCTACCAATCAATATTCCCTAACTTTATCACAACTATACTCATAAAGGTTGTCAGACAAAGAGAAAAAATTTGTCGGCCTCGTTACCTCTTAGGAATTAATTATTCTATCTTCGTTAGGAATCAACCTCTCTCCCCTCTGCCCAAAGCAACCCATCGTTGTACTCCATCCTACGCGGTCTCATTGAGAGCAATGACGTAAATTTCATTGACAATCGAGAAACGTTATCAGGTGGCGATATGTATAAATAAGCTTTGCAAAATTCTACGTATCCGAGAGGTAAGTGCGGATGTGCGTGAGTGATTTACGTACATACCGGTTGGTGAGTCTGTCTGTGTGTGTACTGCTAAAGTGCGGCAGCGACACATCCGTATCGTTCATGCAGAATTAGCAGCTTAGAGTAAGAACTGACGTGCTTTTATGCGCTGTCGCACATCTTCGGCATCAATCAGTTTGTGTCCATCTAGTATTCTTCAACCATACCAGCTTCCGTCAGGCCGCAGCCTGCAATGGAAGGAGCCCAATCCACTTTCTCCAATGATTCTTTGCTTACTGTAGTTTCACGTGCCTAGCACTGTTGCTTATTCTACGCTACAATAAAATGTACAAATCTTTTAGCCAAAGATACTTGACTTTGCGAAAGGGACAAATAATCAGATTGATGTTTGTATGCTCCCATGTTTTTGATTGTTTAGAGAAACATGGAAATCTATTTTTATTCCGTTCGGCACATTCCAGCTGATACAGAACTTCTGGTTTGGTATTGCCGGGACTTCGCCCTGAGGCTAAACTGTCCGCCGTCATGTGAACATAATATTGAAAAGAAGATAGGTAGGTGTATCATGGTACGTAGTCGTTGAAGTATATAGCTGTCACTTCATATTTTATATTAAATCCATGCTGTTATATATTCAGATTTACATGGCGAACCTCTGAACCTATTTAAATTTGTGTTTTCATATGAAATTGGCAACCAATTTCTTCAAATTAGCATATTTTAATGCGGATTCTCAACCTTGCGTTGGAGTGAGTGAGGTCGTCTAAAGTTGGAAAATCGAAGATCATTGCATATACATAATATTGCATATATATATATACATATATATATACATGTACCAGAAACGATCAAAAAGATCGCAGACAACCCATAGGCTTGTGGACTTAAAATTTTTGTTTGCGAAAAAGCTAGAGGGAAAGAGAGAATTTGGAATCTGTTCGAAAATCCCATCCCAGTCTCAGAACCTACCAAACTTGATCGAATGAGCTAAAATCTAAGCACTATGAAGTCATGAAATTCTATATTCTCGATTCTCAGCGGCGGGTCAAGGGAAACCAAAAATTTTATAGTCATGAGCACAAAAACAACTACTGGAGCAAAGGTTTCAATTTTGTGTTCACATTGGTTCTTTTCATACCATCAGCACTTTCTGTATAAACATGCCTCTTTGGAACGTCGTCCATTTTCATAACGTAGCTCACAAACGGAGCTCTCTTCAGCTACGTTAAAGTGAGCTACGTTTCATAACGTAGCTCTGTTTTATAATATGAGCTGCTTTTTGTAAATCTGCTGATATTTGTTGCAAAGCTGACTGATGCTTATTGCAATCTAATGCCAGTGTATATACATCTATTAATGAAAAGCAACAAAGACAGCCAACATTGGCTTGGAAAATTGAAAAACACAAAATTCAGCAGACAGTTTAACATTTAGCTTTAAGTTTCACAAAGGAGAACCAAAGAAAGTGAGAAGCTTTTTTCAAAATTGTTATAAAAAGCAAACGTAGATGAATATGTAGCTTTGTACGGAGCTACGTTTAAATCTCCGTTTGTCAAAGCGAGCTCCGTTTATGAGCTTCGTTTTGATATTGGACGACGTTCCTTTGTATTCA
>JASAND010015895.1:0-213203 GCA_030248195.1 Trissonchulus latispiculum
GGTTTCTTCATTTTGTTGTTTCAGTATCCTCAGTGTTTTCACTGGACTGAATGACAAATACGCTGAGGCTGCCAGCTGTATCTCTGATCCAGGTAACTAGCCTAAGTAAAAAAGCGTCATTTGGCTGATAAAAAGTTAGCGGATGTAGCAAAGCCATGGAAAAATTACCTGCTCACTGGTTATGCGTTGATCGTTGATGTAAATTTCACAATTTGCAGAAAGTGCGTGCTGAAATAAATTTATTGGTACAACACAGTTCTCGTCTTTCCGTTCTGATGAGTCACTGTGCAAACGTTGGAGTTTGATATAAATAAAAGTCTGATCGAGATCAATGTGCGCATCTGTTTTGTCACATCTAAAATCTAAGCTTGCCAAGTCATCTCTTGGCAAGCTTGTATAACAAGGAATTTCTAAGATTTGAGAACTTTCAGTTGCTCGTTGTATGTCCGGTAATGTGTTGTAGTCTAAATTCTACACTGCATGTCCGAGGTTTCTAAATTTGCGCGTTTAGTCATCGTCTGCTCCGTCTGCGCTTGGTTGACTTTCCAGTTTTTCGTTGACGTTTGGCCGACCTTTTATTAACTTTCAGTACTCGACGTCGACGACGTCTTACTGGTCTCGTCAATTAAACGTTGGAAAATGCACTGTGCGTTTACGAGCCATATTTACAGTCACGTATTAATACATCACAACAATTGGTCTATTTATTACTTTTCCTGAAAAATAAGTGCATCACAATATCTCCAGTTTTAAAATGAACTGGGCTTGGGGGCAAGTCAAGAAATAGGAACTGGAACTGCTGTACATGGGAAACTCTGGTCTTCAGGAATGTCAGGTGGCTGCTTAAAGGTTGTCCTGGGAGAAACATGTGCAAAAGAGGAATCGATGTATTGTTCAAAATCTGTTGGGCATGCTATGTCCAGGACCTGTGATTCGTAGTCCAAATTTATTGGCCTGTCAAATCCCATAATTTCACCAAGTGGCGAGGAAAATGAAACATTTGCAGTTGAAGTGACCTCAACTGCCGCTTCAGTGAGTCTCAGGCTAACACTCTTTCCAGTCAAAACGGCGTTCAAGTCATTAATGAGGTCATCGTCACAGTAGTAATATCCTCCTGGGAACGAATTTGTGTCATCGCTTACAGTTATGATTGGCGGAGGAACATTATCCCATGGTGGAGTTATCACGTATTTACTTACGGCCACTTCAAAGTCACCAATGTTCAGTGGGGTGGGGAGAATGATCTGGGGATTGTTGGGGTCGATATTCAAATTGATACTGAAGCTGTACGTGTTTGTCGTCTGAAAGGATGATATAGACGCTCTTATCTGTTCCATTACGGTCTCTACGGTTTGTAGCATAGCGTACGCTGTCGGAGCACCAGTGACAATGGCTTTTCCACTGTGAAAAACGATCGCGGCAATTGGTTTAGTAAAATATATTTGGAGGCCCGGTTTCTCCGCCAAGGAAAAGCATTTATATGAACTATTCACGTAGTTTTCTAGCAGGGAAAGGTTAATGTTTTGGTTGAGGCCACGACATTAGATAGCTGGAAATCAGGAACGATAAACATGTAACCCCAACGGTGTAAGCGAATTGTACATTGCTTTACTGCTTCGCGGGTATGGTCAATTCTTCTCGCGCCAACTACTGATGCCTTTCCTGAACTGAACAGTATAAACTTTACTGTTCTACCACCGATATGGAACGACCACTTCAAGCCACCTAATATACCCTAATTAACAAAAAACAATCTAATCTACTGTAGTGCGCGCCGGATCCCATTTGAAATAAATCCCACCTCTCCAACATTCTCGATTCCTGTCAATAATAATAGATTTTATGTCGAAAAGGGTCATTTTTAGCTAAAAAAATGTGTACAGGTTTGGGCACAGTTTTCTGTAGAGAAGTGAATACTTTCCCCACGCACGCACATACTTCGTAGTCGTACCAAAACTGAATTAAATCGAAAGATATATCCATGCAAAAGGTGAGCTCCCCATCTGAATTTGTAGAACGCACTCAAGAAAATAGCACTGTGTGAAGCGACTTTACAGTGTTATCACACTTCACTTAGTATCAGCAATTTATAGATCAAATTTATCACAAAGGTTGGATTAGATCAAGTCGTAATAAAAAGATAAAAATAAAGTGCCTAACAACTCTGAACACAGCATTTTCATTAAGCTGTCTTTGGCCTCTTTAAGCAAAAAGTCGTAGAAACCTTTCTTTCTTTAAAAACTTAACTATATATACTCTTAAAAGATGCAAAGTGACATAGATGTAACTTGAAAAACATGGGAACAATTTGTGCAGAAAAATTAATAGTGGTTGCAAAACCGCATCCTAATTGATACATCAAATCTAAACTAACTTCAAAACAAGTGTTACCCACAAAAGTTACAACGAAACAATGTCTGAATTAAAAACTGTATGTGCAGTCACTTTTAAAATGCAGTACAATACTTGTGCAATCAAAAACTGCTTCCAACTCAACGCTATAAGCTCCTAGTCTAGGTCTGACTCAATTAAAAAGGCAATGCTAAAACATTTTGTGTACAATTGAGTTCTTACATGCACCCAGGTCTTAAATACACGCGTGCAGACAGACAGACACACACTTTCTGCAATGCAACAGGACGGTGATAGGTAAGACAGACATATACCTTTTCTGGCTAGCTGAGCTGGAGCTATCGTAACACGAAGGCCTCCGGCCGGCCGGCCTGTCCTCGGCCGGCCGGCCCGAGTGCACAGTGGGCCGACCGATGACCGGCCGCCAGGCCGGTCTGGACAAGGCCGGTGCACAACACTACACCAATTATTTGTTAAAGTTAAAGCTAAGCTAACAAAACTTTTTATAGGCCTCTAAAGCTAGTAGATAGAATGCTCCTACATTAATGGATCTCTAACGGCTAGCAAATTAACGTAAAATATTCCATACCATTCTTTAATGCATCAGCTGAAGGCGTTCCTGAAAACCGGATATACTCAGGTACATTTGTGGTGTTCTGCAAAATCTGCAACACTGTGGTAGGCAGTTTTCGTGGCAATCCACAAATCCCCAATGGTAATCAAACACAGATTTCATAGTTTCGGTATGCCAAGTTCCAAATAACCACTTCTTGCTTTACAAGCATTCTTGATGAAGCCATGAAATGTATATTTCGCATTTTTAGGAATGAATTTTCAGGGAACAAATGAAAAGCGTACGGCTCAACCAACTCCAGAATATTGACATCACTTTTAGAATGAAACGTTATAATAAATTTACTACTGAACTCACAAATATGAGGGTACCATCCAGATTATTTATAGTCGCAGTGCTCAGCGAATTTCGGCTATGCTGAATTTTTAATAGTAAATGAGCCGAATTGTTCGTGTTCCTAAATTGTGCAAATGTCGTGTAAATGTCAGACGGGTCCATTCTTGTAAACCTGGCCACTCCGCCATGTGGATGTCTGATAAACCAGTGGTGATCTGCATAAGAACATTAATTCGAAAGCAGGATATCTGTGTTTTAGATAGACGACAGGTCGGCTAAAAAATTTCAAAAGCTAAAACACCGGTAATTCCAACAAATCTTAGCTGCCAAGTCTTTTTGGTTTCAACTTATAAGACAGTTACCTACATGCTTCATCTGTGTGTGCGGCAGAACTCCAACCTTAGACAGCGCTATTGTACACCTTAAATAGACCTCTCATAATCAAGTAATGATATTGCTGACAAATTAAATTAAGATTTATCTAGACTTATATGTCGGCTGCAACATAAATAAGTAGGGTTTCTTCAATTAAGGATAGGTTGAATGGTTGTATAAGTATTTTACCACGCACATTAACGTTATTCAATAGTTTCTACTGTATGTCTTATGGGAAGCCCTCGTGTCCCACAATCGGAGCTTCCAACATGGCGTGCGTATGGATTAGGGAATGTACGCTAAGGTATGCCATATAGTTTTCTTAATGAACAACCTTGAGGATGACGAATCTAATAAGTGCAGAATATGTGCTTAGTAATGCAGACATGTGATG
This sequence comes from Trissonchulus latispiculum, assembly GCA_030248195.1. Classification (NCBI taxonomy): domain Eukaryota; kingdom Metazoa; phylum Nematoda; class Enoplea; order Enoplida; family Ironidae; genus Trissonchulus; species Trissonchulus latispiculum. The sequence continues at coordinate 4,032 of JASAND010015895.1, forward strand.
CTTATGTGCTATAATCTAGGGATATTCCAGATTCTGTTTTAGTTTCAAGTCTGCCAATCGACGATTTTCCGTTTCATTTTCAGGGCGAAAGCTGATCTATTTTTGTTTAAACTTCAGTTGTGAATTCAGGTCTGATGTTTTCTGATTTGCTGTATTAGCTTCAGGTATGCTTCCGTTACAGTTTCTGTGTCAGTCGACTAATTGAAATAAGTTCAGTTTCAGATTTTTCAAACATGGATTTGATGGATTTGCAGTTTCAGTTTCAGGCATTCAGTTGCGACATATTTCACTTTTATGTGCCGAATCCAAAAATATGTACATACTGAATATATTTTAATTTAATTTCATAAGTGTATTTCAAGTCAAATAATGACACCCATTGTCTCATATCGAAAAAAACGGCTTACTCAGAACAGAAAGATTTCAAGCAGTACACAATGGCATCAACAATATATAGTTAGTACGTCACGGATTATCAACACTAAGGCATTTTTGTTGAAAGTTGGACTAATTGCATGTCTTAACCGGAACTAATTAGAATGATGATGTGCTCATAATAATAATAAGCATAACAAATTAAATATATTATAGTGATGATTAAAGCAAGTGCTTACACGTGCTGGATGAAATTAGCCATTGCAGAAAAATCGGTCCTGTTGTTGCAAAAAGACTGGTTATTGTACTTATTGCAGACTGATAACAACTGACGATTGGTTTAGCAAGCTTCTTTGTTTACTAAAATGTAAATAATCATATTTATAGTTACACTCAATACACAGATAAACTTAGTCAATAAAAGGACTCAAGTGCTCGTGCGCGGTAAACTGTCAAACAATTTCCTTCATTCTGTCAAAAAATAATATTATTGTTCTTGTTGAAAAAGGACAATAATTGTAAATGTGAGCGCTGTAAATGTTACACCAGACTTACTGATTGCTTTCTGATAGTAAGAGAAAGGTAAAGGCGACTACGTTAGGGCCTCTATAATCAAACTTGACTTTTATCTTCATGCCAACACATAAAACACACACATAAAGGCAATCAAAACTTTTTATTATACGATTACGTATTATTAACCGTTACGAATATTTATTCTTAAATTTAAGCATTATTTTAAATTGATTATTTCAATTTGCACAATACCATTTGTCGAGTCGAGCGAGCTGAAATCGAGCTATTTCAAATCCGCGCTTATTTCAACTTTGCTACTATTACAATTACCTCATTACCTTACCCTTGACTACATTATGCATGTAATTAGTTAATCACTTGCCAGTTATTTCAAATGCTTCAGTTTCTTATCAGCTCAACTAATCTTTTCGTTAACCGGAAACTGGATTACCTGCGTTACAGCTTATTACACTATAATTTTTGCCTTCATTGTAATCTAAAGCCAACATGGGAAGAATCACCCAAACCCAATGCTAGGGCTTTAGAGCCACATAGCTTCTGCCAGAAGATTTCGGCTTATTATAGTTAGTTTATAATCATTAATTAGACTTTAATTTGTTTCTGTTTTCGTACTTTTTAATTTGTTACAGCTTATGTCGTTTGCAAGATGAAATACACAGTTTGCCTACGACCCGTTTCAACTGGCATTTTAGTGTAGGATATCTGCATTTATTCTAAGCTAAATTAATAACTAAAACGACTAAAATTTGCGAAAATTGATGAGAATGACTAAAATTGCAGCTGTTGGTCTTTCTGTTGTTAATTCCTACAGGTTGCTTTTATTGTTGGATCTGCTGCTACCTGTGCTTCAACAATCACTGCTGCTTGCTGCACTATTACTGTTTTACCAGCACAGCTTACACTGGCACTGGACACGCGGTTAGGGCTACGCGGCTCGAGAACAAGAATAATTCCGTTCCTGAGCTCTGTGTAATTCCGGTTATACTGTTAATAACTGCAACAAATACAAACTCACTGCAATACATCGGGATGCCTTTTTAATCCCATTGCTCAGGCCAATGGCGTTGTATGGCAACTGTCATGATTCTCCCGACAAAGCAACTGGTGCCGTGAACGAGCGTGGCTACATGAACCCTGCCGTTGCAGTGGTTAAAAATTTGGAGAGTGAAGTGCAAAGGAACTGAATGGCTGATGTTACACCTACGCTTTGAAACTATTTCCAGAAAACGTTGAGTCGTTATGAGTTCTGGAGTCTCACAGTTCCTCTTTAGTATTGTCCTGAAATAAAGATGTTCTGGCAGCAAATCTACGTCAGATACAAATAAATACTATCTACTGAAAGTTTACTCTTGAAACCAACAACTGATTGAAAGCATGAAAACTTGAAATCATGAAAACACTTAATAAAGACAAAAGAATCAAAAGTATTCTTAGAACCTAAATCCTAAATTCAAGAGTCGTTATAATTATTCGCTACCAGCACCTACCAGCTGCTCGACTTCATTGAAAATTGTAACATTTTTGTTTTCAAATATTTCAATTTTGAGGGTCTACAGACAATACTGTTTTCTCATTTCTGTGAACATAATGGCTGTGCCAACGTCCAGACGACATGTCTTGAAAAATAGCATATACTGCTCACCCGCATTGGGACATGGCTCCAGGCAAAGCGATTTCAAATTAACACAAAAGAGCAAAGCTTAATGTAGATAGTAACCATTAACATGTACGACTATACAGCTGTGACATACAGTATCATTGTGCACAGTGATCGCATATATGGATCGCCTTGTTATGCCCGACTGACCTGATTGTGGGACTTATCAGGGGCTTACAATCAGGTTATTTTTCTTTGAAATTGACCACCCGTTTTGTGAACATAATGGCTGTGCCAACATAATGTGTGCTGTGTCTTGAAAAATAGCATATACTGCTCACCCGCATTGGGACATGGCTCCAGGCAAAGCGATTTCAAAACCTGCAGCCGTTGGTTCAACAAAGAATCAGTGAGCTCATCCCTTCTTCGACTTTGGCGACATCAAGTGGAAGCGAATCACAAGTTATCTCACTGACAACGTCATAACTGATGTGCTTACTGACCTCAATGGTAGAAGTCCTAAGTTAATAACTTCTACGACATTCATTTCAACAAGTCCATTTTTAAGCTTTTTAATTGCTCTAATTCGTTGAATTTTGATGTGTATGCTAGTAGTAAGTGTAAATGTCAAACGTTCAGTACAAATGAGAGTCGACACACGGTATGAAGTTCCTCTGAATGAAAGGGATGAAATAATAGCTTTATGGGAGTCACCAATTTACGGACCTGGAATGACAGACCCAGCATTAAGCAAGTGCTGAGACATATTTACTATTAACCTATCTTAGATTCAGAATATGAATTCATTGAATAAAGTCAGACACCGTTTTGATGTTTTCTTAATCACCAATCATTGGAGCGATTCCTCTCAAAGATAATAGATAATAGAAGCCACAATAATTATCAGGTACAATTTTGTCAGGATCACTAGCAAGTCTCGCGTAGTACTGGAGCCGCCATTTCGGAATGCAGGCCGCCACCGAAGATATTTCAGGGTATAAATTTGGAGAGATCTGTAACAACGTTTCGAATGCCACGATCCTAGCTTCGATATCCTACAAATTACAAATATCTGCCACAATACACTCCAACAATGTGCAAGTCATCCCAGACCTTTAGATATACCAATTGTTTGAATCTAAACTACTTCAGACATAGCTTACTTATACTTACACTTATACTTACTTACTTAACAGCTTCAATGATTTAGGATACGCAAATGATAATGTATAAAAGCAACCACAGAAACTATGAAATCTACACTGCGCATACATTCAAATTCAAATCTGTCTGGAACGAAGTCCGACCTTAGGCATACGTTCGTAGTATGGTCAAAAAAGGAATATTTTGGGATAATGCTTAAAAAAGAATTCGCAAACATATTACCATATGTATGCTTTCCACCATTCGCAGGAAACGGTTCTGTCGGAAACACGGTGGTTGAATCATCGCTACTTTTTTCCCATCTTGATGGGCAACAACAGGTACACGTGTACAACAACCCACTGGCGTTCCTAAAACAATTACAAAACAGTGCCCTGTGGCTATAGAGGTCTTCGCTGAATGTTTCCGCCAACATTCTTCAATCTGAGAAATGAACATGCGTAGAATGGCCCAACGATTCCGACATCACACATGTCTGTCCTAGTGTGAATCATCGCTACTTTTTTTCCCATCTTGATGGGCAACAACAGGTACACGTGTACAACAACCCACTGGCGTTCCTAAAACAATTACAAAACAGTGCCCTGTGGCTATAGAGGTCTTCGCTGAATGTTTCCGCCAACATTCTTCAATCTGAGAAATGAACATGCGTAGAATGGCCCAACGATTCCGACATCACACATGTCTGTCCTACGACCGTGATCTGACAGAGGAATTAGCAGATTTTGAAACCTATATTTTTCATAACAATCACTGTGATCTAGTCATCTCACATATATACCGATAGATGCCTTATCCTTTACAACCAGAAACTAAGCTCCTTGTCTAGCGTGATACCGCATAGGCTGTCCTGATCAAATTCCGCAGCTCTCGAGCATCAGTCCACAAAATTAACCGTTCAGCATCCGTCCGTTACGAAATTGCTCCTCCATCTTCTATGCGCGTACCCTAAATCCAAATTCCATTAATTTTTCAATCCCGATTGTGGGTGCTGACGATTTTTCCTCCGAAACACCGTATGAAATGTCGCGATGAGAATTTTTTTGAAACGACTCAGACTTGGTTTGCCATTGCAGACATTTTTATAACAAATGTTGACCCTCCTGGATGAATTCCAGACCAAAGCACAGAACTCAAGCTTCTGCTCAAATACTCCCAAAGGTGACGGTAGTTTCGATGAAACGCTTTCACGACCGCCCCGCCATGTGCAGACGTTCTAATGGAGTATCGCTTGCGAATAGATGAATCCGGCGGTTTATGCGAATTCTACTATCACTATTTTGTTCCAATTCTCTACCTATTAGAACCATATATGAAGAAAATTGTTAGGTAAATGTACTGCGTAGTATAATTGAGGATTAATTGATCATTCCAATGAAAACCTTCATCGATTTTTAACAAAACGTTCATTGGTGCCCTAATAGAACTGAAGTTACATATAGATCTCCGATTAATCACGTAGCTGTTTTATGGTAGTAGGTACTTGAAAATTTTCAACCGCAGTCACTTTACGCGGATATGTTTCAATGCCCTTTTCCGAGAGAAAATGTCCCAAATCTGCGATATTTTTAACGGTTTTCATTTTCAAACGTAAACCATGATCGGACAGATGATTTTAAAAACCACTTCTAGCATTTTTTGACTGTGAGATTCGTCGTTGGAAAGAGTTAATAAAACTACGTAAACTGCAATTCTGTGAAATTTCTTTCCATTATACGTTGAAAAGTACAACGTACGAGAACAGTACAGAATTCGATTCAATAATTTTCATTTCTTAATGTTATTCCTTGATTCCTCTTTCTTTATTTCTTTACCCGACAGTGAAAATAAAATAAATAAGTTAGTTTGAATTTATGGAAAGGGAACAACAACAACTCTTAATAAATTGAATTTATTGAAAGAGAACAACAGCAACTCTTGGTAAAGTTTGTCCTGTGTAAATGTCAATTTCTGTAGAAACAAAACAGGACACTGTGTGTCCTGCTTTACTATCGTTTCGATCTCTGTATTGCCTGTCCATAAGGGAAAGTAGTTTTCAAGGAAAGCGGCACACGAATGCTAGGTATGCAAATAAGCGACACACGAAAGCTACTTTTGCAAATAAGCGACACCAGAAAAATGGGTGATTCGAGTTCAGCGAAAAATGTGACGTCAAAACAAATAACTGGTTATACTTCACAACGACGAAATGATAAAAGGTTGCCTACAAAGCAACAATGTAGAGCTAACTGAGATCGTTCTAACTAATATGATCGTAATCATGTTGGTATACTTAATTCAGCTGTAGATAAAGACTGTCCAGAAATAGGCGTCGTATTTTTAACAGGTTCGATTATGATCCGTTCGTGTTTTGCATTTTTAGGCTCAACGGTCTGTCGTCAAGATTGTCCAAGGTGCTGATGGGACATACCTCATTTCAAAGGAAACCCAGCTACCCCGAGATCCATCCACCGTGTTCAGCATCTACCACAAGACAGTGAAGCTTCAGGACTCACAGAACAGAATGTGCTGACAGCAAAAATAACTCCTGTTGCCAAATCTATACCCAGGTAAACCGACTCCGTAATTCGCGGTCGAACAATAGGACTAATCCTTTCATGGGAAGAAGTTCATGTTCATGTCTTGTTTATGTCTTCTTGAACGTCAAGGAGTTCCAGGCATCCTTCTCCCATTCCGGCTTCTCCATGGCTGCTGGAATCGATGATCCACGCAGATTTCATTATCAATACGTCAATGGTATCCTAATAGAAGGGTACAAAAACCTTGGAAAAACAGTCCATGAACGTGGAAAATTCACCGAGCTGAAAGTCCAACTGGTCTTGCTGAATTTATATCATATGCTAAGAAGTCTGCTGGGCAGAGGGTATGTTCACCGGAACTTTGGCTCACTCCGTCTCCGGACTGCTATGCCAGCAGTTATATCGAAATCACCTGTAACAATAATAGTAAACTTGTCAGAAAGTTTAGTTTACAAACCAAGCTTTAATGCTTAGTTTTCTATCATGCACAGGAGACATAAAATTACAGGCTGAGGATGAATTGGAGGCAGTGCCAACCGAAAATATAGTGAATCCATTGGAATCCTCTTCTTCTGTATATGCCAATAATTTGAAAAATCTAATCTAATTGAATCAGAAAATAATAAGCTACAAAGTAATTAGAATTCTCAACGTCAACGGAGATACTTTTATTAGTCAGTAAATATACGTCGTTTTTATGCATTTGAAATCGATCGATGTGTTTGTGCTGAAAAGTTAAAGGGATTCTTTTTAATTTTAGCTCCAGTCACGACTTCTGTTTGACAAAATTACATAATTTGTTTAGGAAGTATTCCACGGATTGTGTTGGACGAAGTTTTGCCGACATACATTTTATTGTAAATTCTTTTGTGGAATATCCTCTAAAGCAAAACACGGTTTGGTTCTGTTGAAACTAAAAGTTACTTCAGTTTCTGTGGTAATGATTTCACAAAACATATCAATGAATGGACAAAGTATTAGTGTTGCAGTCCGCTAAATGGCAATGTAAGTGACTCGATCTTGAAGACCTTTATTTACGGCCACAGTTGGAATTTGGAGCAAATTTGAAAATTGCTAAGGTTAAATCTCATAGTTCACTAAAAATAGCTCAATTTCCAACCATGGAACACAAAGCTTTTTAGCATTTTACACAAATTGAAACGACTTCGGTTTTCTGATTTGTGCTCAAATCGAAATGAGTCCATTTCCATTTTCACAGGTTTTTCCAATGACCTTAACGAACTGAACTGTGTTTTGTTGGTAGTTCCATATTGTTTCGTGCATTTCTTGTTATAGACCATCCTCCTATGTAGTTGCACCGAATTTAAATTTTGCTATGAAGTGAATAATATTTACCTCATCGAGTTTGACTGTTGCCTTTCTTGCAAACACTTACTTGAGAGGTTTCTCAATCTTCATTGTAAGCTTTCATAGTCTTCAACTGGTCACTTGGCATTTGATATTGGGAGTCTTTGCTCTTGTAATTTATGTCGAGTGGATGGATGCCGAGAAATAGACATCGTAATAATTAATTCAGAAAAATCTTGTCATAGGTAAAGATTGTATTGGATTTTGATTACACTGTTTGGTATTTTGAAATGGAAGGTTTCTCAAAGACAGTTGTCTCATGAAAACGTGATGCTGCTCTATTGTAAAACTATCACAAAATATATTGAAAACTGAATTAAAAATCTGCAATTATATGAAATTTATGATATTTTTAAATTGATTATACCGAGAAGGTTAACAGTGCTGTCCTCTTTTCCTCGTGTTCCGTTCCTTTTTTCTTTTCCCTCTGAGAAAAGGTTCTCTTGATCTGTTGTTGTTAGAATCCATTAAGACAATGTGAATGCTGAAAACGTTTAGGTTATTTTAATTGTCTGACATCACACCATTTTAACCTTTAAACACTGTTACAAACAATACTGCTTTCGCGATACTTTTGGTTGTAGTTGTTTTATGTGTCTAAACGATTACCAATACTAGAAACCACCAACAGCATCCATGTTTGCAGCACTGTCAACAGACAAATGACCAACACTGACAGCCCATCTGTAGGAACTGCCACGAGTAATTCTTTATGTGCATGTGGGTAGAGCTTCTAAATAGAAAAAATAAAAATAACCTAACATATTATGATCTTTTACAAAACTATTGTTTCTCAGAGCCTTCTCAACTGAACAGTATCTGAATTTAATCTTAAACTGAATAGTGTTCTGACACAGCCGTTTTAACACGCTCGATGCCAGTGAAGAAAATAGTTTTTCCTCCAAAAAGCGCCCTTTGAGATTTTTACAGATTCTAATACAGCTCATGCAGAACTTGGAAAAAACTAAACCATGTGGTCACAGTCGACGCCCGATGGCTTGTTTGCAAACATTGTATTACAGTACTGTGAGGTTAAGACGAAGTTTTGGCACTTTTTTCAAATTTGTATCATAAGAATATGCTATGCCGCACATGTGCGTCGCAAAATTTAAATATCACAGTGAACAATCTTATTAGTTACTACAGCCTTTTAATTTGCAGTGCCAGTTGTTACAGCGTGCCTGTTCAATCTGGAAACATCTTCAAATGAATAGATTAAGAGGAACGGCACCTTTCTTTGTTGTTTGTGCGTATCAAGATATATCATGGCGTCTGGTGATTGCATTCCTGCATTCTTAAATTTTTTTTGCCAAACATAGAAAATTTAGTGCGCTGAAATATGCGGTTGCAACAGTATAATCTTACGTAAATGCCAGCACTAAGGTGTTAATGGTTCTTTTTTGCCGATTTTTGGGTCATCTTCGATTTTGCTCGTTTTCACTAAGTTTATAGTCCCCATAGGTTTCTGAAAAGACCTGCATGTTCTGCATGAAATTGCTTATATCATTTTATGAAGCCCTTCAAAGGCGACCTCGACAAGTGCTAAACCTACAAAAAAGAAAAACACTGAAAAAGAAGCCTTATGGAAGCATTAATATGCTTTTACCGTCCACAGTAAACTGAGAACGCTTGCCACAAAAATAACATATATTGTTAAAAATCGCCGTTTTCTACAATTTTCACACTTTTTTGCAAATTCCTTTATGTTACAGAAATCACCATTGTACCTAAATTTACATATCCATGTGTGGTTGAAAGTGTGGCCAAACAAATACTTCATCATGCTCCACAATAGTAGTATGTATGCCCACCACCCCCCAACCTTTCATATTGATTGTCTGCCAATACACAACTTTTGCACATGATAAGTTAAAGATATGTCTTCATCGTGTAGCGGGGCGTATTTTAATCAATAACCCTAGCTAGTCATCAGCAGTAGGTTATGACACAACCAGCGTAACATCGTTTTGTATCACGTGATCGACAATCAGAGCATACCTAGCTAATGCTTAGCTAACTACTATGACGTAATAATTACCAGAATTCAAGATTAAACTAAATTATTTGTGTCACGCTGCCCGCAGGCGCAATCAGCGGCTGATTGCGCAAGCGTGCAGCGATTACGAAATCATCTACAACCCCCCCCCCCCGCGCTGCCCGAATACTTTCTTATTTTTAATTTTTAATAATATTAAGTTTTAATAATCAAATCGCACTGCCCAGTTTTTTCCCTACCACTGGTTAAGAGCTGCATATTGCGAAATCAGCAATCAGTAAACATTGGGCTTCGTCCCACTTTACCGCTTGAATACTTTAAATACCTAGCGTGATGAAAGAAGACAAAAAACCTAATTCTGATTTGTTATGAATTGTTGCTTTTGATTCTTACATCTTATTAACATCTAGCCATAACTGTTAAAGTTATCTCAAGGCCAATAAATATCCGAACGTATATATAAAGACAAAGCAGTTAGCTAACATTATTTCTGATAATCTATTACGCTTCTAGCAGCAAAATATGTTTTGAAAGATACCAGCTTTTGACACATAAAGTAGCGTCTGTTTTTTTCGCCAGAAGATCAATTCCTTAAACTCTGAAGCAGCCCTTTTTAAGTAGGCTCCGTATATATAGCCCGCGCCGCCATTGAATTTCTTTAGTCAATTGCAATAACGTATGTATCCTTTTAGTGATACATTTAAAGAATTAAAGCCGCACTTTAAGTTGCGCCAATTAAATCCTTCCTTTCTTGTAGACATATAGCTTTTCAAACTTCTTTTAGGATAACCAAAAGACAGCTGTTACGTGCTGCGTATATGTTTCAGACAACCTTCTCAATCAAACTTCCTAAGACCCAAACACTGCTTATTCAATGCTCTCCTAGCTGCTAATTAGTCAAGCAATAAATTGTCAAACACAAGCACATTTCAAACTATTCAAGTTGTTATTAAACTGTTACGTAAATAATCAAATTATTAAGAGGTTGCTTAAAAGCTACTTCCTAAATAAGCAAACCTAAAATCGGCATTTGCCTCCATAAACTGAACAAAATTATCTGCAAAAACTGCAGCTATACTATGCGTGCAGCGAACACTGCAGTTACATTTTCCGCCCCGCCCCGGCGCCGTACTTTTCATGACTGTTCTTTTATTTTATTACTGAGAATCAGGTTTCATAATTAACAGAGTAAGACTTGTTCAGCACTTTGCGTGCTTTAACGACAGCACCTCGGGAAGGTTCTCTGTCACCGCTGCCATTGTTTTTTCTTTTTTTATTTTTAAAACACTACATTTTCGGCAAACAGCACTTACATTGCTACACTAATAGATACCATTACAGATACAGGTTTACATTTAAATACAATCTTCAAAGCAATAACAACGAATATGCCTCAAAGACACAATGTCCTTATACAACTTAAGGCCAACAATAAGGACAGCCTTACTTACATGTAATTAGTGTAAGTACTTACCCAAGCACGTAAGTATTTACTTACCCAAGTAGTAGTTGGAAAAGGGGGGTTCTGGAACAATGGCCAGCAGCAGAGAGATGCTTGGCCACCAGTGAGCATTCTGAACATTAATATATGCTGCAAATTACTGGAACAATTGTCGTTGTTGGCTTCCAGAACAGTGGCCAGCAACAGAGAGATGCTTGGCCACTAGTGAGCAGTGTGAACATTAATGTATGCTGCAATATTAACTGTTGTATGATAGTCTTGTAAGTTACTAAGCTACATAGATTTCTGCTGACAGTTTACATGTTGTATTTAACTTTGTCTTTGAAAGTTGACGAATTATGATTGAGGTTGTTAGTTGACAGAATGGATGCTGTAGCATTGGCTATCTGTGAGGCTTCTTAAAACAATACTATACTGATAAACAGTGCGTAGAGCTTGATTCATCAGTGGCATATATCCTACATCATAAAAATATGAAAAGTTGTTACTTCTCCAACAACACAACAAATTTATTCTATAATGCCCATAGGCGAGGCTAGACACACCATCGTTACAAATAAACCTTTTATCGTCAAGCGAGTCAAAGATCTTTTGTTGACTTGAGTAGTGATCAGTTTCCTTCACAAATGTCACTTGTATTCTTGGTTGGAATTTGAACGCGCCCAATTCCACCTGATTACGTCTGAGCAGAAACTTTACCAACAGCTTTACTGATCCAAAGAATCTTACCGTATCTGCGTATTGGATGCGCGGTTGTAGTTGATAGCGTCGCGGCTGAGCCACAGTGTGTGTAGGCGGAAATTTTCGGCCATCTGCTAAAAACAAAAACAACAACATTAACTATGGGTTCGGTCTTCTCGAGATTTAAGAAAAGAGTTATGGACACCAGCGGATGCTACGCGCTGGAGAACGCAGAAGTTCCAGTAACTGGTACTAATGTGTTCATTCGAGAAGTCAGCACAAACAAACTGAAGGTGGGAAGATTATTGGACTCAGTTGACTGGGAGTGGTTTTGGGATGTCAGTGAGTAGTTGAATAAAGAAGAGACATTTGTAAAGCGGCAGCTTGCTGAGGCTAAACGGATACTGCTTCCTCCTGAAACAAGGCTTGTACAGTTCTGTGGACCTCCTGTTCGAGGCAAATTCCTGCTGGTGTGTAATGTAAGCTTTGGAACGATTGCTGAACAGCTTAATCAACGCGGTATATTCTCTGAGAACTATTGTCGTTGCCTGTTTAAACAAATGGCATCTGCAGTTGCATATGCTCACGAAGTTTCACTATCTCTCCTAAACATTACACTACTCAACTGGGAATTTGTTGACATCAACAAGCGTATGATCAAACTGAGCGGATTTGACGAGCTTCGAGTACTGGAGGAAGATGACGACGAAATCGACTGCCGATTTCGTCATCTCAACTATGCAGCTCACGAGATTTTGCAACCTATCAAGTATCCAATGTTCAGCACTAAGCGTTCGGATGTCTGGAGCCTAGGCGTTGCCTTGTTTTTGATGTCGACTGGGCGCCGCCCGTTCTACTCTACGCCGACACTGAGTTTGCGATGGGCCATACATAGACGAGTCCATTTTCCGATTTTCCTACCTTTATCTCTGGAGCTGAAACTATTGATTGCAGCTTGTATGCGCAGAGATCCCAATCTACGCAGGACTGCCAGAAACATTGTACAGCATCCTTGGATGGGTGCGAATCCTAACTGCGGTCTGGGTCTGATGAACGAGACTTAGCACGGTGCAAAGGTATGTCATGTCTATAGGATTAGAGCTAGCATTTTGATTGGTTTATATAGTCATGTGATTGCTAAGGCTATAAACAAACAGAATGTATCAAAATGTAGAATTCTTAAACTTCACTTGCTACAATTTCACTTTATTTGTACGATGAACTTTGCCTATGAAACAACTGCAAAGAGTACTTCAGGAGAAGACCACTAATTTTCTATAGTGGATGGAGTGTCCTCAGTAATTTTCGTATATGCCTCTTCCAAGTGAACGGTAAAACTTACAGAACCGTTTTACAGTTTATGGAGTCTCAGCGGGCACTCTTTGCTGGACGCAGAGATTTGCACGATTAAGTTATGAAAGAGTATGCCCCGAGCAAATATCGTTCTATTATGGCTGGTCTACAGGACAAGCCAGAATGGGAACCGAAGTCAGTGCAGCTGATGGAGACTGCGTTCCGAGAAAAGCTCGGACAGAATAAGAACATTGCCCACATTCTGCTGTCCACTGGAAGTAAGCGCAGTACCAAATGTCCTGCTGATAAAGCTATTTATGCAATTTCAAATGAGTTTGTATGCATCAGTTCTAGTCCAATATTTATGTGCAATTATTGTTTCAGATGCCAGAATTGTCTTTGCAACTCTTATGACTATTTCTGGGGTAATGGTTTGATCAGCAGTGAGCCGGCTTGTTTGGATCCTACTAAGTATCCAGGAAGAAACATGTTGGGTGAACTGTTGGCCAAGGCTAGGGAGGAATTGAAAGAGAAAGCTTAAATACCTTTATTATTGTATTGTTGTAGTTTAGTTGTCATTGTTCATTAAAAGGATGCATCAGACGTTGTCTAATATATACTATAGTGCAGATCAACCTGGTTCTTACTCTTCTTCAAAACTCTACACTGAGGCTCGACGAAAGGTTTAAAGATTTCCCGCAAGGCAGTTAGAAGTTGGTTGAACGAGCAAAATACCTAACAGCTTCATAAGCAAACAAATCGAAAATTTCAGCGAAGAGCTGTTATCGTAAACGGCACCGATGCTCTTTGGGACTTAGACGTGATGTTTGCTTTAAAGCTCAGCAGACACAACTATGGTTATCGATATTTGCTAGTGGCCATCGATGTCTTTAGCCGGATGGCATTTGTTCAGCCTATTGTAAGAAAGACTGCAACTGCTGTGTTAACAGCATTTCAGAAAATCCTACAAACCGCAAGCCCCCCGAATACCATCGTCAGTCAGGACAGACAGAGGGAAAGAGTTCTGTGGACCGTTTGATCGGTATTTGGAAATGATGAACATCAGACACCAGTGGGCCAATCCTCCTATGAAGGCAAATTATGCAGAACGATTCATCAGAACATTGCGGGGAAAACTGTTTCAGATGCTCACTGAAAGAAATAGTCTGCGCTACATAAACTCTTTACAGGACAATGTCAACTCCTACAATCATACAACACACTCAGCCACTGGACTCCCACCTGCTTCTATTGGTCCGCAGCATGACTCGATACTGCACAAGAAGCTCTACGCTAAACACCTTTGCAAGCGAGGAGAACACTTTAGATTTCAGCTTGGTGGTTTGGTACGCGTTTGCCAAAGAAAAGCAGCCTTTCAAAAGGAAGCGACTCAGAATTGGTCGGAAGAATTTTTTGAAGTAACTGGACGCCTTAATACAGAGCCTCCAATGTACTAGACTTACGGACATGCTGGGGCAGCAATTGGCAGCCATGTACTATGAAAATGAGTTACAGCTGGCTGAGTCCAATGCCTCCGATCATCGACGCATAGCTAAAGCTGTAAAAAGAAGTAATCGTACCTACAAGGTGACCTGGCGCGGCTGGCCCACCAATTTTTTCGATGTGGTGAGTCACACGAACTATGAAAAGTTGAGAAAGAAGCAGAAGCGAAATCAGTCAGCTTAAAGAACAAGAGTAGGATGGCGAGCAGCAGTTCTGCATTGGAAAATAAGAGGAACGAGGAAGAGTGGACCAGTGTCGAAGAATGGCTACTCCGGATGGGCATTGAGGAAATTATCTCTAAACTGAAACAGTTGATGGCTCAAAACTGTGCTGGTTGCAACACAGACGATCCGATGTTTGCACGTTACATGTTTACAACAAATCGAGCAGGGATCTTTTCAACGGATGCAGCGCAGTTCTGCCGTTTCAAAGGAAGAGAGGTAGTGTAATCAAAATACAATATTTAAATCGGAGTAACCGACATTACCTTCTGACTAATAATTGCCAATTAATGACTTTGTGCATCATTGGTCGCTTTGTATTTCTGTTTCAGCCTGCATCCGGAAAAGAGCAACAATTCGCCAGCAACTGAACAACAGTTTCTGGATACAGCAACAGAGAAACCAAGACTAGATTTCCAAGATGGCAATGAGAGCAGGTAGATAGACACAGCTTTCGTTGTCCAGTCAGCGCTGTAACTAAACGACAGCTTCCGCAGGCATCCAAATTTGCACCGTATTATCTATGTTAATTAACCGTGCGTTTTACTACTGCATGATTTTGTTTTAGGGTTAGCAAATTGCCAAATCACAGTGGCGGAGATGCAAGCAATGGTGAGTCCTCAGACGACAGTGACGGATCAGAACAGAGCAGCAAAACTGGAGGACCTGGAGTGGTTATCCTGGATGGTTCTGAGGAAGATGGAGCAGAAAATAATGACAGTTCAGTACATAATAATAACACGGTGTCTCTTCTGCCACTGTTCGGCAAGCTCAATTTTTTGGATAATATTTCCGCGGCAACAGAAATGGTGCTTTTTATTTCAGTTAGCTATCAGCTGAAGACCGACAAGTCCAAACATCTGAGGGAAATAACGCTTCTGCTTGACAGCAAGAACCAGCTTACCAGACAGCCTAAACTGCAGAAGATTTTGCGGATTCCTGACATCGTTCTGGAATTTGAAGAACAAACTCCATTTTTATGCACACGCCTACCGTTGAAACCGTCATACGCGGTTTCTACTAGCGAAGGCGTCGACGATTTGGAAGGCTTCCTGTTCAAATATCACGCTGCCTTAGGTTACTCTATTCAGGAGTACCCAATGGTTCTCACCGAAGCCGACATAACATTCGGTCGGTGTTTTCTGTCTCGGAGTGGAAAACCTCTTGTATTCAAACAGAAGTTTCTCTGTAACCTGAGCGACAAATTGCAGATGGGCACTTTGAATTCAAATGGCCTGTGGTGATTATCCGGCAAGGAAACGAAGCTGCTGGAGTGAGAATTGAAGAGCACACTTAAACCACACAATTGATCAATTGACATTGACCGTTAACATTAAAGTTAGTACTAAAGTCTCTGCAGAATGATAGAATAAAGCAACAAATGAACTGTATATTTTGCATAATTTTAAATCTAATCATTAACTGGCATTATTGAACTAAGATTTTTAAACCTTACAAGTTTAAGCCACTTACGTTTATTCACTTTCAAATCAACAACAAAGAAGGGATACTGTTAACTAATTATTAATTTCCACAATCAGTAAGGTCTTCATAGCCCAGTAAATCCCTCAATTTCTTTGCCAGTGTCACAGCTTTCCGAGTTGCACAGTTGCTGATATGACGATGCACGTTGTTTCCGCAGTGAGAATTCTCCATGTAGTCTCCAACCTGGATCTGGTGAATCATGTTTTTAATATTCATGATTGGGATGGAAAGGCTCTGGCGCAAATAGTGGCACTTCTGATCTCCCTTAATCCAAATGGCACCCTTAAAAGCCAATCTTTGCAGGTACTGCTTCATCCATTCTTCAGATACCATCTTGTGCCTGACAGAATCTTGATGCCACGTTAAACCATGCAAATTTTCAACCAGCCACTTGGAGGTGCGTCGGTCAGGCGTTGACATATTAGCAAGGTCTTCTTGTGGGAGGCGAAACATAAACTGCCTTTTCTGCATGGTAGTCAAGTCGACAGCACAAAGCTCCTTCAGTCTGTATTCTTCACCGACAGGAAAGGCTTCGAAATCCACTAAGTATTCATTCATCACTAAAATTAATAAGGTCATTAAATTTCATTTCAACGTGCTCGTCATTTTCACTCATTGCCCCTCAATCAAAATAAACACTCCAGAAGTTTATTACTCACGCTCTAGAAGTAAGATTTTTCTTTAAACTCAGTCTAATTTCAAACATGGGGCACCTACCTTCAAGAGTCTTAAATATTTACAGATCGGCACTCGGCAACACAGAAACTAGCAGAATGTTATTCGCTTACCTTGACACTCCTAATAACACGATTAAATAAAATAACCTATCAAAATACACGGCAAAATACGATTCTAACAGTGGTTTTTATTATATTTGTTTTGATTTAGCATACAATATGCAAATAGTCAACAGAAACCTATGAAACTAAGTAATTTATAAGACTATCAAACGACAGTTGAACACTGCAGCATGTCTTAATATTCAGACTGCTCGCTAGTCCAGCATTCTCTGCTGCTGGCCACTGTTCCAGAACCCAATAAACGACAATTGTTCCAGTACTTTGCAGCATATATTAATGTTCACGCGGCTCACTAATGGCCAAGCATCTCTCTGCTGCTGGCCATTGTTCCAGAACCCCCTTTTCCAACTACTCAAGTACTTCAGTATTTACTTACCCAAGCACGTAAGTATTAGTCTTGTAAGTCAACGCTTACAGAAGAGTCAACTTAAACTCCTACACACATTGGTAATACGAAAATACCTATGATGAAAGATTTTCAAATTCGCCATCATCTTCCACAGGCTCGTCGCTATGTGTGAGAACGTATTCATCTATACTTCTGTTCTTCTCAACAGCGATTTTATACGCATCTAATGGTTCGATACCATTATCATCCACTAGTTCATTCTTTTTATCAATTATCTCCTTTATAATGGGATCATTACCGAAAGCAATGAGCTCAGCAAATTTATTCAGTACCAGGCCGTTAATAGTTCTTCTGATGCGTGGGATAAGATCACCAAAAGTTTCTCTTTCTGCTTCTTTGTTTGAGTAACCATTGTGAACTATGTTCTATTATTTCCTTTGATTTTCACTTGAAATTATCTAAAATGAAGAAAATGAAGTGTTATCTTTATGAACGATAAATTAAAAAGTGTCCTTCTGTGTAGGAACCTCGGTTCCTTAGCTAAGTCGTGTCCGCCATTAAAAGTAGCGCAAATTCAGTCTTGTCGGAATTTTCACACGGAGTGGTTGCGCTCGGGCTCTCATCTCTACGTTGCTGGGAATTCCTTTCCTCCGTAAGTTCTTTGGTCGGGGGATTCCGTTTCCTCCTAAGTTGGGTGTGGGTTGTCCCCTTTTCGTTTATTTTTGTCAAGTGAATTTTTGTTTTGTATATTGAGTAATTATGGAAGTGCTTGATTATTTCGAACTGTAAAATTTATGTTTTCTCTATTTTGTCAACCGTATTTTTCTTGTAAAAACAGTAAACTCACGGTACCGAAATTGGACTGCCGGCGCCTGCTGTAGTCGTTTAGGGAAATTAGCGAGTTTAGGGACGAGATTACGGGTTTCACATGCGCACACTCACGAACCTAGTAGTCTTCTTTTGAGTTTAAATTTATTCTTTTACCGAGACAAACAACCTATTCTTTACACCATCTTCTTCGTATTCCTTTGATATCCAAGTTAAGCGCGACCTGTGTTTTGCTATGACTTGTTCTTTCAAATCTTGCCGTTGTTGTGGACCTGAATTCGACCTTAGTTAGTGCGCGCGCGCGCTTAGTTAGTGCGCCCGCAGTGAAACGGTCTGTCTATGTGGCGAACCTCGGTCCGTTAGTTTACTGAATGAGTTTTGCTCTAAAGCACCAACAAAAGGTTTATTTACGTAAGTATTTGTAAACCACTTACAAGATTTGCCGAAGTCACTTACATCAGGGATGGGTAAGTACTGACGCAGTATGTTGCAAGGCTTACCGTAAGTAGATGGAAAGAAATTAATAAAAGGTGTGCTGTTATAGTGAACTCATCTTACCGTAAATTCTCCTTCACCATGTATCAGTGTTCAGAATGCTCAAAAGTATACCGTCATCGTCAAAGATTGTACACTCGCAAGCTAAGGGCTAAGGGCTCACACAATACTTCAGAAGCAGACGGAGAAGATTATGAAACTGAGAACAGCACTGACACCAATGATAGCAGTGCTAGCAGAGAGAAATTGTCACATTTTTGGCAAGATTAGAAAGAACAAGCCATAGCAAAACACAGGCCGCGCTTAACTTGGATATCAAAGGAATACGAAGAAGATGGTTACTCAAACAAAGAAGCAGAAAGAGAAGCTTTTGGTGATCTTATCCCACGCATCAGAAGAATAGTGCACCCTTCAATTTGATAGTTAGCAGTTGGCTTTGTCGGACGCATTGGAGAAAGGTTTAGGTCGTCTAAGTCTTTCACAAAAGCTGGCATATCATATTCTTTGCTTGTGCTGCTCTGGCTGAGGGCTCGGCCAACACTGGCTCCATCCTCTGCTGCAAAGCTTGGACCGTTTGAATCCTTCAGAAAATCCGCTGTATCGAATTCATGGCTCGTGACGCCTTAACTGGCGGTTTGACCAGCGCTGACTCCAGTGGCTCCTGTAGGGTCATGCGATTCCACTCCCTCACGGTGTATGAGTTGCCCATTTTCATTGAGCCTGAAACAATTACACTAAACATTACATTTCGATAACAAATTTATTAATATATTTGCTAATGTGTTACCGCTATCATTATTCCTGCTTAAAAAGAACTCAACTGTTCCAAGAAACGTTTTGTTATTCTCCTGTTTATCGAATCCTTCTACCGCTCCTAACAATTTTCACCTTACCCTTATAAAAAAAACGTGCATGATCACCCAACACAGTTACTTCAAAACAGCTTATCCATCACAAAAATGAACACTTCAATATGTTTGCCAGTGTAACTGCATCAGTTATAATTATAATATATTATAAATATTATAATATTATATTATATATATATTATATCATATATTATATTATATTATATATTTATTATATTATATTATTATTATATATATTATATTATATTATTATATTATATTATGTTATATTATATTATATAATATAATATATAATATATATATTATATATATTATATTATATTATATTATTGTATTATATATATTATATATAATTATTATATATTATATTATATTATATAAATATTATAATTTATTATACATCTGACAAATTGGGAAATGAGTTTGTTTTTAGGATGGTTCATCCCAAGTGTTTACCAGAGCCAACTTTAAGCCAGGAATTAAGCTCCAGAAAGGTACAAATGTTAGTCATAAAACTATTAATTACAGATATTTTATAAGTATGCTTACAGTTCAGGATAAAATTCCTATATAATTTCTCCATCCTGGATTCCATTTCAATGCAAAGTTAAAATGCAAATGAGTAAAATCAACTCGGACAGAATAATTCTTTTTGTTTTTGCTAACTTTTCGTTTTTATGTCTCCACCCCTCTGCGATTCTTCCGGTACACCGGAAGGGCTTGGGAACCTTCTGAGCTTTCGCCCAGGCCGCATTAATGGGTTTTTGTTTTTTAATTTTTTGTGGTTTTGTTTTTATGATATTTTGTGGTTTTATAGTTTTATAATTTTTTTGGTCCCTACTATATACATTATATACATGTGGTTTTTATCCCTTTTCCTTGGGGAGCCCGTAAGAGGACTGTTGGGATATGGGGGTGATATGGAGTGAATTATAGATTTTTGTTGGTTGTTTTTATGTGTTTAATGTTTATTATCCTAATGCCTTTTCTAAGAAGTTGAATGCATTTATGTGTTTTTGAGGTTTTTTCTGTTAAGTTTGACCATTGATATATTGATTGATTAATTGTAACGTGATCTTTTTTCCTAACTTTTTAGTTGAATTTAATAACTCTTGAATAGTAAACTTACCGCTTTTATGGCTGTTCTGTCTCCACTATAGTTCTGATTCAACCTAAAACAAACATCCGACTCTCTCACAACATCCAAACTCCACCCCACACCCCACTGGCACATATCACACATGCACGCAAACTTTAATTTTTTCATACTTTTTTACCACCTTCTTTTTTGAGCCGCCGCTATTTGTGACGACTCGGGGCCAACTGACTAGGACCCAAGTTTCTTCGCCTTTATATACTTTTTTCAGTGGCTACCGGGGATTTGATGTTAAGTGTTAATTAGTCTAATTGTTTTCATTGGGTAATTATTCGGGTGAGGTAATTACGCCAGATAAGTTGTTGGGAAGGTCAGCAAGTGGTAGAAAGGTTTAAGTTTTGAATCAAACAGTCCTCCTTTTATTTTTATGCACGCTCCCCCTCCAAACAGGGTTTGTGTTAAGTTTACAGCAGCTGTTTTTAAACTTGGACTAAGTGACAGGTGTTATGTGAAGGTGTCATTTTTGATTGGTGGTTAATTGCTTTTTATAAAGGATATTCTTTACCACTCCTAACTTTCTTAATCCTGAGTCGACTTTAATGAAACCAACACCGTTAGGTTCCTTTCGCCGAGACCTACACATCTAGACCCAACACATTAAGGCTAGAATGGCTAGAATTACTCATCACCTCCAATCACTTATTTTGACCGGTTCTTCACATATTTTACCCTTTGTTGTGCCTTGCTTCACGCCATTTTCTATGAATTTCCGTTGACTTTGGATTAGAGTCACTCCTATTGTATACCAACCTTGCTAGAACATAGTACATATTTTCTTGAGTTTTCCATCCCAGCCTAACAATAGTACATATTTTCTTGACTTTTCCATCCCAGCCTCAACTTTTCCTTACTATAATTTCATACTCTGAGTCACTCCTAAATTACACTTAACCTATTGTGTTCTTAATTTTCCTAACTGTTTGCCGGAATTTTGGTCCTTGTCCTATTACCAACCTTGAAATTGTGCTTTGAGTCACTCCTAAATTACTCCGAACCTACTCCGAGTAAACACTGAGTAAACACCGAACCTACTCCAAATTTCATCCATTTATGCATTTTCATTCTAATTTGCTTTAATCTAGCCCTTCCTCGTCTTCGTCGCCTTCTCTCTGGTAGTACCACTATGTCTAGGTCGATGTTCTTTTCAATTGCTCGCTTAAGGGCTTCCTCATTAGAAAATTCGTGTTCATAATCTAAATGCTCATCCATAATCTTTCGATAAGTGGGTCGTCAAGGAACTGTTTGCAGCGTTGAATGTGAGAATAGATCAACCTGTTTAACTCTACCCTAACTTAACTCTACCCTAATTAGTGGTCTAAGTTCGTTGTAAGCCTCAACCTCAGATGTAGACTCGGAATTCAAAAGGAATCCTCAAAGTCTGGTGTTGCACTGTGAATGTTCTGAACATGTCGTTGGAACAAATAAAAATAAAATCAGCAAAAAATCATTAGCTTTTGTGCTTTGAGTAAGTGAGGGAAAGGTGGGTCGTGATAGGCTGGTGTAGTTCGGTTATGACAAGCTGATGTTAGTTTGCTATGACCTGACTTGACTTCACAATTAGCTCAGGCTTGAGATTTGTCTGCTCCCGACTACAGTTCTCTTTTGTCCGCAAAATTCATGGAAGGTAACAATTTTCGCCAAATGTTGACACGGTTATGGATATTAGACACAGTAGATATATTACGAAAAAACGAGCTTAATGGAAATTCATGGAATGCTAAATGAGCTAAAACTACAGCAAAGCAAAGTACTTTTGAAAACATCACTGACATTAAATATGTAAAATTTTATAAATTACTAACCGGTATTACTAACCTTTTATTTGTATTGGAACAGCACTATTTCAAGTTAAATTAAATTTCCAATAAAAACATCTTAACAGCTTACCAGATCCAGGTTTTATAAGACTTGTCCTGCCCATGCTGTAAATTGTAAAATGATGCTTGTGCGCTGCCTTGATGACCTTTTGATTATCAGGGCTACCATCGTTGTATGGGGGCGACGCTGTCTAGAAATGCAGAAGTGCACTTATATGCGTGCACTTAAATTGAACTTGATCCTGAATGAATGGATGAAATTTGCCAAAATAACGAAGAAGTAACTAGGTAGTAGTTTTAATTAGGTTATATTTTTAGTGAAAGTAGTGTGTCTGGAACATAGCCACCTCTACTTACAGTAATGAATAGATCAACTTAGCAGTTTAGACCTTGCAAATGTAATCAAATCGGAGAAACCGCACATTATCCATTTGTAGAGTACCTGCTGAGAGTTAAGGATCACTACCTTTGTTCATATTTCAAGCCTATAACTCATTCTAAACTTTTGATCGCAGACTTAAAGTCTACGTCCCCGACTTCACAAAAGACCAACTTTTGGGTCATATTGAAGACAAAAGAGTTTGCCATTTATGACCCAGTCCTCTGAGAAAGGTTGTCTTTTAGGGGAGGGTCGCGATTTTTTGACCATCTCAGATTTTTTAATTTTCACGTATTTTGTAGTCCTCATTGGTCCTCAAAACAAGACGAGTGCGTTTGTTGCGAAACGTTTCGTATCATTCACAATAGTCCTCCAATGGTGACCCCGATATCTGTTAAACATAGGAAAATGAAAAAGTTAGGAAAATGTTTCTGCTACAAAAAGCTTGAGCGCTGTGTATTAAATCGGCTACAACTTGCTGTAAAGTTAATCTGGAATAGGTAATCTGTAATATCTATACGAGGTTATTTCCCTTAGGGCCTCTGATTTTTTACGAATTTTTTATGTCCGGGGAAGTAGATGTTTGCTCAAAAACGCTCCTCAAATTTGCAGATCAGAGAACGTTTTGTCCTGTACTGAACTAACCGTTTGGTGTAGAGGCTTCGCGTTTAGATACTAGCATAGTATATTGCTCGAGCTTTATTTTGCATTTAATGAATCTCTATCAATGCTTTTCAGTAGGTCACAGTTTTGGTAGCAGGAATTCATTTTTTCCTCAAAAATCTTCATTTTTCGAAAACTTCATGTTTGATGCTCTATAAGTCAGCCAAATCTCAAGGAATCTCGATAAAATTTACCGTGGTAATAGGTAGGCATAAAGTCAACGTGCATGTAAAGTTTCTTGAAAACAGCCAGTGTTTTACGCTGGCTCCATACTAGGATAATGGAAACCTATAGGCAAAAATTGACAAATTCTCAACTTTTTCAATTATATCAAATTGAAACTCTTGATGTCCCTAAAAATTTATCCTCTTACACCAAGTATCTACAAAGCAGGATGAGAAAAGTCATGGCGACTTAAGGTTTGCAGCAAATGACAGTCGGAATGAGTTTTAACAAATCATCCAAACGCCGTGTCTAGCTCGTTGCTTGGGGTGCCACTGTAATTTATGCAGTAATATATATATATATATATTTAAATATCTACAAATAGTGGCTTAAAACTGATGTATTTGCTATTCCGTAGTCTCTTGTCATCCTATGTGTATGCGACTTCGAAGCCCTCAGCAAGGCATACCAGCGCAAATACAGTCCTGGTCAGAAATAAGTTTCTACTTTTCGCGAATATTCGCACTTTCGCGAAGACATTCGTCACCAAAAATTCTGATGAATGTTCGCGAAGGGGCGAATGCAGAGTCCTTTGTGCATTCGCAGTTTTTCTGACAGATGTCAAAACAAACCAGCAGGGTGCCTGCTGCTTTAACTTAACTGCTAGTAGCCACTGGCCAACTGGTCAGTTTTACCTCTGTGTAGTATAGAGCTTTGGACAGACAGCTGTGCAATAAAAGCAAGTTTAAGCTTAAGCTTTTGACAAGTAATCAATCACGTCCTACTGTGTTGCGAAGGAAAATTCAAGCCGACCTTCGCGAAAGTTATGTAAAACTACATTCGCAAATTCGCGAAGGCCCTTCGCATTCGCCTTCGCGAAGAAAGTTATTTCTGACCAGGACTGTACTAAATTGTAGGGATCTGAACTGCAATATCTTTAAACTGGATTGATCCTGGACTGGAAAACTTTGCTTGTTTTTGTGTACATATGGGGGTATATTGTATCCGAAAATGAGCCAAATCAGTGACGCCCCAATTTAAAAGGGCAGTTGGAATAAGTCGTTTTTCAAATAAACAATATTAGTACTAAAGTCTGACACAAAAATGTGTGTACAAAATCTATAAGGCCTCCAGTGAGCTAAATATACGTCGTAACCCCATAAAACCATATATTTTCGGAATCCTTGCAGCGAAACGAACATTTTTATGAAATTTAAAATTTTTTAAAATTTCAAAGATTTTAAAATATCGGTTTATCGGGGAATTTTTTCGGACCATTCAAGCTATTCAGCTCATTCGTTCCGAAAAATTTTCCCATCCGAAGACGCTTCGATTGACACAAGAACAGAAAAAATCGGTTGAGAAATAAGCATTTTATTCCAAAATTCATAAAAATGTTCGTTTCGCAGCAAGGATTCCGAAAATATATGGTTTTATGGGGTTACGACGTATATTTAGCTCACTGGAGGCCTTATAGATTTTGTACACACATTTTTGTGTCAGACTTTAGTACTACTGTACTTTCCCTTGTGATGGTATTCTAGCTAAAACACTTTAGCAACCTGTTAAAAGAGTTGGGAAAGGATGCATTTTTGACATTTCAAAAAACGTCATACGTTAGCCATATCTCAACCCATAAAAACCAGAGAAATTGCGATTGCAGATTTGGAATCTATGTCCTCCAAACCAGTTCGGAGATTAAAAGCTTTCTTTAAAATTTTTGACACCTTAATCTTAAAAGATGGAAAAACTTTGATTGCAGATTTGGAATCTACGTCCTCTAATTACTTTAGAACCAGCTCAAGGGACAAATTTCCTAATGTATGATTTTTTAACTTCACACTTCACAACTATTACTTAATATTAAATAGACCAACCATATGCCCTTTCCTTTTTTAATGCTTTGCCAAAATTTGAGTGAATTTATGCCTATATTTAACCGCTTTGCTCTACAGCCTATGGATTCATCAGATGCAAGTTTTATAATCTGACACCACTTGGCTTACCGGTAAGCATGTGCGATAAGACTGCATATTTTTTACCAATTCATCAAATCATTGCTTAGTGTTTCTTCCAATTGATCACAGCGGTCACTGGTCGGTCGGAGACCCTGTGTTCTACTTCCAGTTTTTTTCGAGCACTTTTTCAGTAGTTGTGCAATTTGACGATTAACTTTAAGTAATGGCTTAGAGTCGCCTCCGTTAAATCATTCTAAAAGTGATAATAGCTAACGGATTCAGCAAACCAAAGTTTTGCTGGAACTTTCACCTACCTTGATTCAGAGAAATCTCGCTAAAATGGCGTACTCAAACTGGTTTGATACACGCATGGGTACTAAAACATAATGTTTAGAAATTACCTAATTTAAAAGTGGGGCCAAACGATCCGCTCTACTTGTGAACTACGTGTGTTTATTAGGTCCGTGAGCTTGTGTGCGAGTGTGAGTGGGTGTGTGGATGTGTGTGACAATACCCAACTCTGGGTAGGGTCTAACTCGCACTCTAACTCTAACTTAAAGGAAAGTTGTCTCATAGTGCCATTTCTAAGATCCTTACCTCATGTGAATAGCCAAATTCGTCCAGCTTTAATTTTTCTGAGCACTGCGGAGGTAACTTGCTGATTTAATAAAGTCAGTCATGATTCTCCTTGAGGTTGGGCTTTCTTAGTGTATTAGCTTCCAGTGGTCCTTTTTTAAAATAGTGACAAATTAGGGCGGTTATTTTCATATGATAAATCATTCACGTCTACACCTAAAAGTAAAATTTCAAAATTTATGTTTCCGCTAAATTAGTTTAAGCCAAAAATGCTGTAATAATACTTCACTTATTAGGTTTAGTTTCACTAAGTTTTGCAATTAGTTTTCCATGCATTAAATATGAACATTGTCTACCTCTTGCAAATGATTATGTGCACTCAAACCTAACAAGATTCCACAGATTCCGCATTCAAAAATTACTAGCGGATTTTTGTAGAAATATTCAGAGCTTTTTCTAAAAACTCTGTTTTCGCAAGGAAGTAAACTAAAGTTGCATAGTTACCTTAAAATATTGCCACATGTCACCAAACCATAAACAAGCATTAAGAGAAGTTATAGTGGTATTCCGACTCTGGCATTCAAATAAACAATGCTGCCGCCAGGGGGGTTTAAAACATGCAGTTAGCAAAACACTTGTGGTAGCAACGTAGATATTGTGAAGTTAGCACCGACAGGAAAGATATAAATTACTCATGAGTTGCTAAGCCTAAGTGAAATTAACATTACATTCGACAAACGTTCAATCATTTCGCTTTACTTCTGTCTAAATTCGTGGGTTTGCTTAGCTAATGGTTGATGTCGGCCATATTGGTCAGTTTAGGTTCAGTTATAGTGGGATCTGAGTATGAGAAGGTTGGGTAGCGAAGTTGGGGAATAAGTTGTTTATGATCAGTTGGGTTTCGTCAGATAGGTTCGAATTGGGAAGATTCGGGTTGGGTTCTATTTGGTTTGCCTTTGTCGCACAGTCCGTTTTTGCCGGGCGTTTGGTCAGTATTTTGTATTTTTGTTAAAGTTTATACTCGTGCCTAAAAATTAATGTTTTGTTCTAATATTGTCGTCATATCTTTGCTGAAATTACAATAAACCGTTGTAATCATTTCGTCGGCTTCCAGTTGGTCAGGTCAGGACCGAACAGGTCTCCAGCATCACACACCACAGTTGTTCACCTGTAGTTTAGTCTTATCCTAGAGATCAAAAGTCAGGCAACGACATTTTACTAAGTTCAGTAGAGTCAAACTTCACAATATAATATTAAGCAGGCTATAATTAACCGCAGTAATCTTCATTAATTTGTGCAATGGTTATGATAGCAAACTATAACAAACCAATATATCGCTTGAATTTTAACGAAAGCAAACTTAAGATTTAAGATCAAAATTACAGTTAGTTACAATTTTGAAATTTGAAAACATCGCTGAGAGACAATATTGGCGCATTTGGAAAAACCGACCTAGAAAAGTTTTACTTTTGCCATGAGCTGTCCACTCCTGAGCGCTTAATTAGCCCTAAACCACCTGCATAGGAAGACTTTTATAGCGTCATTTCTGGTGTAAATGTGTTGGCAGCTGAACAGGATGCCTACAGTGAACTCCTGCGAAAAGGTATCGGTTCTGAAAATGCTTTGAAAAAATTAAAGTTAAAGTTTGAGCCTAAAACGGGACAAGAAAATTTATAAAAGCTTGATGATGGTTTGGAAAGATAACAACATGTCGTGTCTGCGGGTCCTACTATACTATCTATGGTATGATTAACTCCATCTATTTAATGATAAAGCAGTTATTCATCAGATCTTGCATTAAATCAGAATTGTTTGGTGCAATCCAGCATTCATTAGCTATTAATTTATTGACGGTATAGGCTTACCTAATTGCAATTGCTAGAGATATGCTTATATTACTTTATAATTTTAGTGAATTCTGCAAATTGTGGGAAAACTCATCCTTTTGCGTTAATAAATTACCATACATAACAAACACCACAAGACTCACTGTTAATAATATCATCGTAAATCCGTTCAGGAAGTTTTATTCTGAATGCTTGCTGAGAACGGTTTGAAACCTCTAGGGAGGCAGCTAGCATTTACCGAGAAGTAGAAATTCATTAAGAATTGCCGGCCGAGTGGTTAAGGCGTTCGACTTTGGATCCGATAGTCCGAGGTTCGAATCCCCGCTGCCACAAGGCTTTCACAAATCCCCTTGAGCAAGGGACTAAGCACATATCGGTTCGCCGTGGGCTCTAGCCAACCCAGCTATCCATCCTTAGTTGGTCGGTAAATGGGTACCACTCATGTGGGAAGGTAACAGGAGACCGTGTAGGGCATCTGCCTTGAGGAGCTGGCCCCTCCTCCACGGTTGTAGTCATCTTTCGAGGTGACACTCCTGGCTCAAGGGCTGTGTATCCGGGGATGAGCACCGGCACCCTAGACCCTGACAAGGGTAGGAGAATTCTCCGGGGGTTACCTTTACCTTTTACCTTTTAGAAATTCATTGACGATAGAAAATCCTTGTGGTGAAAGTATGACAGCCTTCCTTAAAAATGTCAAACATAGATTAATTTTAGCAAGCTTCAATAAGTTTTAATGGAAACTTCATTCTGATTAGACTGGTGCTTATTAAAATACCCTCCGTTTCAGGGACATATTTATTTACAATCGCAGCATTATACCCAAAGTTATAAGCCCTTCTGCTGTTTGCTTTTCCCAATAGCGCGGAAGCTAGCCCAAAAGATTGTAAATTATCAGTACAGTTCAGTGTTTTATTTAGTTTAAGTTTAGTTGAAGTTTTGTACCGTACAAAGGTACAAAGGTTCTGCTATTTGCTTGACTAATCATTCCAATTCCTTTTCTCTCTACCGGAAGTGTAATAACTATTTTTTTGTGTAAATATTTAATTACTGCAGCAAAAGTCCAGATAAGATCGTGAAACTTTTATACATTGGTATAAACAAACATTTATAAAAATTGACGGAAACTAATTTCGAATTTGAACTTAGCCGACTTCGCATAATTTAATAATATTTATAGATAAAATATAAAATAAAACAAAATATTGTTCGAAAACATTGATTGCAGCAACTAGAGTTCATCCATGCTATATATTGTAAGTCTAGAAAACAACTTTGTCCTGAATCTACAGCTGGTGCATTAAAGAGTTCCATTCATGTTCAAATCTTGCACCACTGGGAGGTGGGAATCTTTGTTTTGTTCACCATTCTAGGGGCCTCCATGATTATTCTATTTTCGTCTGATTAGCATTTTATTTTTTCAGTGTAACTTTACTTGAACATTACGGATTACATATATCTCATGAGATGATTACACTTAAAAACCTTATTACTGTCAATTACGTCGCCGTATTTCTCGACAGGAAACGTGACATTGATCTTTGAGGACGTGCTGAGGCAATACGTTAGGGATAACAAATTGTGCTTTAAAACATCTATTAGATACTTGTGTGCCATCAATGACTATCTTCTTAAAAAGTAAAATTTACAGATTTGATGTATGTTTACAGGTGATGTATGTTCAGGAGAAGTCGACAAAAACCGTATCCCCTTCCTCCCTTTAGAAGAAGTATCTAATACACAATCAGATTTTAGACCATATTCTTTTAGCTGGAGGCTTAACTCTGAAAAAGCACGGTAACATTGGCAATCCATCCATTCCAGCAGAGGAGGAGAAATATTTTTTAACGCACACAACTACACAAAGTGTAAGAGTTCATAATACAAAAAGTAAAGTACGCAATATGTTCGAAACATTGGTGAAATGTCCTCGTGTAGAATTGATAAAATTCCATCTATTATCGTGGAAAGGCTGTTTCATGGCAAAAATTATAGGAGATAGCCTAAGCTGAACTGCATAATATTTATATTGTGAAAAAGATTGTGTAGTGAATTGTGTGCTAAACTTATTGGTGTAGATAATCCTACGTCAAGTTAAAGTATTTAATTTTTAGTCCGCCAAGATTTCAACCTTAATGTATAGAGCATATTAAAAACTTTATGCCTTAGGAAGCGTTGAGTATTCTTCCTATTACAGAGTGATTAATGTGAGCAGAAATCAGAAAGTTGTGAAACAAAACTTTACCTGTTCCAATGGCTTTGAGGACTGGTCTTGGCTTTCTTGGTGTAACTTTGGTTCTTGCCATATCGCAAAGTTTGTGCAAATGAAAGAACCAGCGAAATAACTCTCTCCGAATAAGACTAAAAGTACATATAAACTCCTAGTTCATATGCCTTTGTATTAAGATTAAGGTTTCACGTGAGTGCTTTAGTTTTAATAACTGACTGAAATATCGCGTGACTGGTAGTGATCTATTGTATTCTAAAGACTGCACAATCAAATACTGTGATCGAGTAAATAATACATTTTCAAATTAATGATAAATCAACATATACTTGTTCTGAAGGATTTGCTCTTTATTGTAATGGGATAAAGTACTGTAAGTGAGAGATTTACAAAAGTCGACATATCTTTTTAAACATAGAACTTTTAATGAGGACTAAATCAAAATAAATATTGCGTAAGTACATTCAAGTAGAATTAGGAAAAGTAGGGTGACCATAACGTAGTCACCGCTACTTGAGCTTCAATAATAATTTCAACTGTAGCTTTTGTTAACTCGAGTTCTCATGGTTGCTGCCAATGTTTTGACGTAGTAGTCAAAATTTAAGGCACGCACGACAATGCAACGTATATAAACGTATGCAACGCCTCGTTTAGAAACCGTTGGAAAGAAATTTCAAAAGGCGTATAGACCGTCCTTCTATGCAAAGTGAGCAGGTAGGTGCAGGACCAAATATCCAGTTACAATTCCAGAAACGCTGTCGGCTTGCAAATATAAATCATTATTGCTCGACTCTGGATGCAACGAATGCAATAATATTTTGTCAAGCCAGTACATTCCCAAGGGCCATTAAACTGGCAAAGTTTGGGCGAATCTACTATTTTACCCATCGCGGCCAAATTGGCAGCTACCAGAAATCGACTGATCTTTGAATATTCTTGGAATGCCTAGATACCAAGACTGCCCTATGCAAATGACCAACTTTGTTTGGAACACCGAGGAGAGGTATTTTCTGTTCTAATCGCCGTTTGGATCAAATCCGGGGTTTCACCGGAAACAGATTTATAATAATAATCCTGGTGCTTTGTGTCACATAATGATACTAACATTCAGTCGATGCAGATACTGCTATTACATTCACAGCGATTCACCTCTGAAATAGGTAACAATTTAGGCGTGTAGAGATTGAAGTGTCACACTTTCGTTACAGAATTTGAAAAACCTAAATTGTGATTAAATTAACTACAAAGCTTAATCCTTGGAACGTAGACTAAAATTTCCCAAAAAAGGCGCAAATTATATGGCCAATACCAAGCATACAACTATAAAATCATACTACAGCAGCATGTTTTGCTGAAATAAAAACTGTTCAGAGCTAAAAACAGGAACAAAATTCGGTACACTGTTGCAGCTGTTAGGTCAAACAAAAAGAAAATGCTCTCGATACTTACAGCTGGCGTTTATCAGTACCAGTTACCAACTGTTGAACCGGAATTATGTTTCGCGTAGGTGTAATGTACAAAACAACTGTATGTGTTTGCAAGTAAAAATAAATAAGATAAAACATGAAATGAGTGCTCGTACCAGGTAACAGGGGAAATCTAAAAACATGACTTTTACAAGATTGTGAGATAAGTTTTTATTAATTTGCCAACCACGCCCTAAAACAATCAATTGTGAACAAAGTTATTAATGAAATCGTGAGAACTTAAAATGTTTTAAGTAGGAGAGAAGTCATAAATATTCAAGGTTCTTCATCAGGTTCAGCGAAATTAGCCAAGCTGGCCAACCAGCTGTTCAGTTGTTCACTCCAAGAATTTATAACTCCTGGATTCCGAAATGCCGGTAATGCAGAAATGTGCTATTGTTTATAATACGATAAACGAAATTGTCTTGCTTTATTGAGATGACTAGTATACCATATTTTTAAAAACTTCTTCATAAAAATTACTTTTCACATTTTTCCCAGCTGTTGTATGAATGCTTATCACATCTGCTGAAAACTTGGTTAGTTTTCTTGGGTTGAACTTGTCTTGAAGACAACTTGTCTGTCAAACAACGATATTGCTTTTATCTAGCGCATTAATGCACGAATTGTAACCCGAATAGGGCAATGGACTGGCATAAATGGTTATTTTTTCGTACTAGACTCCGCTGTCATGGTTTTTAAGGCGGTGGGAATCTTTTTGTGCAGTGATTTTGTGGTGATTTTTGGAAATGGTATAACTCGCAATTTTGGGAGTTGGAAAAAACTTTATACATTGTTTTAAGGTGGTGATTTCATTTGGAGACATCAACCTTGAACCCTTATTACTCATTCATTCATTGGAGTTAAAGGGGGGTCGCCAATTTTCAACCATCTCAGAGTTTTTTCATTTTCACATATTTTGTACTCCCCATGGATCCGCAAAACAAGAAGATTGCGTTTGTTGCAAAACTTTCCCTATCATTCACAATAGTCCTACAAAGGTGACCCCGGCATGTGTTAAACATAGGAAACAAAGAAGTTAGGAAAATTTTGCGGTGACCGAAAGTTTGAGCGAAATGTTAATCTTCACTAGTTAACGTGTTAATATCTATATCAGGTGTTTTTGCATTAACTAAGAGATTTTCTAGAAATTTTCAAAGTTGGATGAAGTCGGCTTTTGCACAATTCTGACTTACAAAAATGCCACCGAAGAAATGTTTCGTCATGCCCTGAACTAACCGCTCAAATTTCGCGTGTAGATATGAACACAGTAGACAAACAGAGGTTCAATTTGCATACGCACAATCCGTGATGCTGCGTGGGAGTATATCACACTTTTAGTCACCGCGTTGGCGGTTTGCGTCAAAATACGCCATTTTCTCAAATTTTTGAACATAATGGTCGATAAGTCGGGTGAAAACCGAAATATTCCAACCAAATTTGGTGTGCCAATCTGCACATATGAAAGGAAGATATCTGCTATGTTTCACTGCAATTGCTGGTGTTGAACTGTGGATGCATGCCTCAGTTCGACGACGGTGGCCTATAATAAAAAAATGGCACATTTTCAAATTTTCCAAATATAGCCAATATTATATGAGATTGAAGCTCTCGATGTCCTGAACCTTTTATCTTTTACACCAATTCTCTACACAGCAGACTGAAAAAGTTAAAGCGCATTAAAGTTTGAAATAAAGAACAGTCAGAATGACGGATCCAGATAAGGCTCGGTTGTCCGCCCGTTGGGCCTTTATAGAGTTTAGCGTTATTGCATACTGCCCTGTTCTATTTGCTAAAAACAATCGTATATAATGCCCGCATCCCCAGTTGGAGAATTACAGTTGGTTCCGTTCATTCAGTTAACGCATGGTACGATCCTGGGGGCGTACATCGATTTTGAATATATAAATACACACACACACACATATATATATACACATACATATATATATACATATATATGTATATATATGCAAAAACATATATATATATATATATATATATATATATATATACCTATTATATATTATTATATTATTATATATATATGTGGGTGTATATATATATATGTCACGTCCCAAACCCGAAATCGCACAAAACTAGTTTTGTGAGTGTCAAACATCGCAAAACCCGTTCTGTGAGGCCTTGTATCACAAAACTAGTTCTGTGAGGTTCATGCTTCACAAAACCCGTTCTGTGATGCCATTTCTCACAAACCTAGTTCTGTGAGATCACTTTCCTCACAAAACCCGAAATGATTGCAAACTCAATGTTATATTGTATTATATATGTATAATATGTATTATATACATATTACACACACATATATATGTATTATATATATATTATATGTTATATGTACTGTACAAGTATGGTCAAACGCTTAAAATAATATTTTTTAAATTAATTAACTAAACTTAGTTGGGAAAATGCACTTTTAGAACTTAGAATTTTAAAAATGGTGAACTTAAAAGTGTTAGTACTACTGAATCGATCACTGGCCGGGTATCTGTCGACACCCGCTAGTAGAGTAACCTATATAAAAATGTATAAGCACTTGTAAGTTCACCATTTTTAAAATTGGAAGTTCTAAAAGTTCATTTTCCCAACTAAGTTTAGTTAATTAATTTTAAAATATCATTTCAAGCATTCGGCCATACTTGTACTGTATATTCAAGTTGTACACTTACTTGACATTCAGTCAAAATTTATATAAAAATTTAAATAAAATTTTGTTAGTATATATTTTATTTATGTATAAATTCAATTGGTGCTTTCCTTGGTATATCGAAAGCTTAATATTTCAATAAATTAAATAGCTAAAGTAGTATATAATGTGCAATTTAGGAAAAAGTGAAAACATTGTTTAATGAATTTGAATTGATGAAAATTTGTTGTTGAAAAATTTCATTAAAAATCAGGAAGTCATGGAATTGTAAGACATCAATAAACATTTAAAATAGCAATATAACATTGAGTTTGCAAACATTTCGTGTTTTGTGGGGAAAGTGACCTCACAGAAGTTTTGTGAGAAATGGCATCACAGAACGGGTTTTGAGAGGTATGAACCTCACAGAACTAGTTTTGTGAGACAAGGCCTCACAGAACGGGATTTTGTGATGTTTCAGCCTCACAAAACTAGTTTTGTGCGATTTCGGGTTTGGAACGTGACATATATATATATATATATATGTAAGTATATATATATATCTATATATCTATATATCTCTATATATATATTTAATATATATATATATATATATATGTATGTATATATATATATCTATACATCTATATATCTCTATATATATATATTTAATATATATATATATATATATATATATATATATATATATATATATATATATATATATATATATATATATATATATATATATACAGACAATCTATGTGGCGCAAATGGCTTTTTAGGCTTACCGTGGTAGGCTAAGCACAGAGTTCATGGTCAGGTTTCAGCTCCCAAAACTAGTTTTGTGCGATTTCGGGTTTGGGACGTGACATATATAATATATATATATATATATACACATACATATATATATATATATATATATATATATGCCTAAACCTA
Organism: Trissonchulus latispiculum; assembly: GCA_030248195.1. Lineage (NCBI taxonomy): Eukaryota > Metazoa > Nematoda > Enoplea > Enoplida > Ironidae > Trissonchulus > Trissonchulus latispiculum. The sequence goes on from JASAND010015895.1 coordinate 39,417, forward strand.
TGTTTAGAGCTTGCCAAAAATAATAACAATAGCGGTTTTAAGTAATTTTTAACTATGTTTAAGTTGGTGCTTCCTTTTGGAGACATCAACTTTGAACCACTATTACTCAAACATTACGTGGAGTTAAGAAACTATTTTTAGTTCAAAATGCAGTTTAATATTTGCTCTTTCTGATGACTACAACGAAACTAACTTTAGTTCTCGGAAATTATTTTACTGCATTTACGAAGTAATTTAATCTTCCAGATTTCCTGCAAACTGAAGAAGATTTCTTCGGTGGCCATAGGCCACATCATTCGATTCCACTTATCACATGCTGGGAAAACGTTTTTAATTACTGTGAAACCGCTCTTCGTTGTAAAGAAATTAGCGAAAATGCATGCCGAACCTGGATGTTGCCTACTTTTCCGAAGGCAATCTACCGCTTTAGATAGAAAGCAGCAATTGGGGCAATTAAAAAGAGTCCCTGGGTATTTTTGTGTAAAACACGTCTAGTAACTGGTAACCCTCTAGCTTGCATATTAAATGCTCCACAATCGCTGGAAAAAATTTGGTCATGTTTTTTCAAGAACTACATTTTTATGATAGCAGCGTACTGATAGCATTGTGGTCTCGACCTCGAGACCTTCAAACTGACACCCTTAGTTTAATTTTACGGCTTGCGTCGCTCAAGAAATGGCGGATTATTTGATTTCTGACAAGGTGACAAGGTTTTAAAAAAATGACAAGGTTTCAACGCCAAAATAAAAAAAATCAGCTATATCTCACTATACCGAAAAGCTAGAAAGGTGCTTCAAGAATCAAAAGTGTAGAGCTCAACAAGGTCTCTCGAATGAATATAATCACAGCTATGCAGCTACTGTCTAAATGTCAAAAATCGGCAAAAACGGCCATCAACGGAGACGTAGAAGTTTTTAAGCGGGATTGTGCGGAGTGTGGTAGAATGCTAAAAGAACTTATTTTGGGAAGTTTTTCTTGATTTGAGCCGTCAACCAACAGGACGTGCCCAAAACCAATGACCAACTTAACTGGTATTTAATATTAATCAGTGACATAACCATGAACAGGGCTGACTGAGAAATATGGGCCGAGAGCCATCCAATGATGGCCGTCCAATTTGCATGCTGTCGTTTTAAATTGCTCGCTTGCAAACTATCAAGCATATCATAGTTAGCTTGTATTCTGAGTCGAGAAAAAAACTACGACGTCGTGACCGAGCCACCAATCTACAAAAATTGGAAGCAATACTGGTTCACATTCGTTAAAAACGAAGGTTTCTTACAATGCCTTACATTTAAATTTACTCTTAGAATCACAGTTAAATTCCCTATACATTTTTCGGCCGATCTGGCTACTGACCTGCTATCTGCTGTTGCTGTTGATATTGCTGCAGTTGTTGACTTCTCAGCTTCAGCAATCACTGACCAGCCAGTACATGAGCATTCCTCGAGTGGCAGGCTGCGAGGGAGGTTGGCAGTAGTCATTGAGTTCTTACTCCGATTACTGCTCTTGATGCTGGAATCTCTAGTACACGATTTCGATCTGACAAAACAGTTCTGAATATAAGACAAAACTATACAGTGCACAAACCTACATAAAGACTACCCTCAGATTGATTAGGAAGTGTGGGTAGGGTGAAGGCCAAGCCAGCTTACATCGTCCACTATTGCTGCAGTTGTTCGACGCCGCTCACTTGTTGTTGCCGGATCTGCAAAAGCTGCCGGATTCTTCTCCAGCGTTCTTCCTCTTCCTCCTCCTCCTGTCGGAGCACGCTTTCTGCCGTTTCTTGTTCTTGCTGTTGGCGAAGTTGGCACTCCTCTAGGAGGCGGCCCCCACTGCTGTTGCTGCTCCTCCTGACGCAGCTGCTGCTGCTGACTTTTCAGTTCATCAGCGTTCCTCCAGTGGCTGGCTGTGGGAGAGATGATAGCACACGATTCGAGACATAAATAATCAATATAACATACTAATGTTTTAGGAAGTAGTGGCCTAGTTCTACATTTAGTTTGCGGATCTAAATTCCAATTGAAGTGTTTGAGAATACGAATTTACAGTTTGAAAATTCCAAAATCAGCCCTCAAAATACATTTTAAGGTTCTTTGTGTCAGAGCGCATCACCTTTAGAACTGCTTCCTAAGCTATGGCCAGTCTAAAATACCGAGTATGGGCCCGAGCCGACTTTAGTGTGGTAAATTTCCTGAAATGAGGTGCCAACTGACTACCTATTACCTCATAGTTACTGCCGCTCCGTTGGTCTCGGTTTTTTCAGGGAGAAGAGAAGTTGGATTCCTTGGAAAGTAAATAAAATAATTATAAGTTGAACAGTAAGGTAGAATTTAACGAAATTCCGTAGGTCTTGCAGAAAAAACGTGACAACGGTAAGAAATGTGGAAAAATTTAAATTGAGCATGTCCACACACAATATTCTCAGTATTCACACAAATAAGCGATGTATGTCTGTTATTGTAATCAATTAGTTCTCTCCCTCTTTGCACTAATTTGCATAAGAATTTTTGAAATGTTAGGATTTGAGTCCACACGTCCAAATAATAGTGTTATATTTTAATATGATGCACAGTAACGCTCGAAATTAAGTGCCCATTACGTGCTTCAGATTCAATTAAAGCCATAACAACTTCATGATGCTGAAGCTGACGCTGACTTCAATTCCCTTAAGGTTCGTGAATCCGAATTGCTTCAGCTGCAGTCTTTGCATTTCCACACACATTGAATATCCAAAGAATTCACACAAATAAAAAACGTAGCTGTGCCAACGCTAACTGACTATAAATATGCAATTCAAGTCTTTGTTGTATTTCAATCGATTGTTTCCCTCCCCAATATGGATCTGTTCTGCACTGTGATTCCTGTTATCTTCTTTGCATTAATTTGCATAATTTTTGCCGACTTGGGATTTGAGCCCACAATTCAAAATAACTGGGTTATATGTTAATGTCATGTACGCTACCGTCAGTATATAGTATATGGCTTCTTCTTCTTTCGCTACTGTTATAACAAATCTTTTCTGACTTGTTTCGTTAAAGTAAATTAAATATCAGTGAAAAATATATCACTACTATTTCTTATTCCGGCTAGAGCCGGAATACCTAATAGGGGTTTGTCCTATGTTTTACGTGTAGTAGCTCTGTTGCCTTAGAAAAAGGCCTATGTTTAAGACAGACCTTGCTATGTACCATTTTTTGCATGAACAATATGCAAATTAGTTTTCCAAAGACAGCTACAATGTTGAAATCAAGCTTTCTTTATAGTATTAGTACAAAGTGCAACATGTTGGAAACTGTCAACGGTTTTTCTGTTTGATCGGCAGGCCGGACCGCTCGTTAGACGTTAACAATTTTTTCCTCTTGCAAATTTCTTATGTGCAAATCTCCTAGGTCTTGTCAGGAAAAAGCTAGAATTGCATACAACTTTTCACTATAAATAGACTTTTGGGAAAGGTATTTCGATTCTTCAGAGAATTACAGACTTGAAGAATAAAGTTTGCTCCAAGAAAAAAATCAAAAGTCACTCGTAGCTATGAAAAGCTCCGCCTCAGGACCAGCCGCTAAAACTTCCGCAAAAAGACGGCCCTTCCAGTCACAACATTCTGAACCTGCCGGACTGCAGAATAATCTTGCTTTTACAAAATGTTTTCGCCTTCATTTTAGTCGACACTAACGTGTTCTTGGGGGTTTCGTGATGGTGGTGATGATTTGCGTTGCGGCATTAATTAATATATAATAGAACGTACTGAAATTTTTGTAACATAGTAATTTGTAATTCGTGCATGAGACCTAAGTTAACTGCATATAAATTGCCTGAAACAGCTACATATTAAGCTTTGTGAATAAATTTATTGAAACCGTTTAATGATTTAATTTAAATTAAGTTCAAAATAGTGAAGGTTTAGTTAGCTTAACTGAATACTCTTATGTTTCTTATGGATAAGTTTTTAAATGACAATAACTTTTCTATGCGCACACCTTACAAAATTAATGCAAATGTCAAAGCCCTTCTACATCGGTAAGCATCCCTGCATAGCTGTTTGATCAAGTGTCTTTGCTATATTATGTCCTGTGGCACTATAAAAAGAATTAGATATATCTGCGAATTCTTTCGTCTCGTACTAGCATTTAAATGGAAATAAATAGGATTAAGTTAAATGAAGTTAAATAAATGCTAATTGCGCTGAAATATTAAAGCTAATGCTAAAAACTTTATAAAATAATAAACCAAAAAATGCAATTCCGTAGTTTAGTCAACATATAAAACAAGTATACAAACCAAAGCAAAAACTGAAATCAAATAAAAATAGTTGTCTTAAAATTAAGAGTTGACAATAATGTAGTATTTACCTTTCCGAACGAAATTCAGTAGGCCTTGCAGAAAAAACGTGACAACGGTAAAAATGTGGAAATATTTAAATCAGCATTTCCACACACATCTCCTAAGAATTCACAACTGTGCCAACGCTAACTGACTATAACTGTGTAACTTCAAGCCTTTGTTGTATTTCAATCGATTATTTCTCTCCCCCTATATAGATCCTTTTCTGCATTGTAATTCTTCTTATCTTCTTGCATTAATTTGCATAAGAAATTTTGCCGACTTGGGATGTTGAGACCACACTTCTAAATAATTGGGTTATATTTTAATATCAGCGGCCACCGAGTATACTTATGTTACAGTTTTCACTCTCGCAAACAATGACTTTTCTTTCGTTACTGTTACAACAAATCTTCTATGACTTGTTTCGTGAAAGTAAGTTAAATATCAGTCCAAAATATATCACTATTATTTTTTAAGTTTCATTCAAAACACAGACTGCTTGATGTTATGTTACCGCTGTTAGCGGCAGTGGTATGACATTGTAGGAAATGTGTACCAATTATGCATGTATGCATGTATCCATTCCGATAATATACCTCCACTGTCTGAATATACTAGGGGATGGAACTGGGTCTGGCTAATGGGTCATTGGATCATGGATTTTTCGGTATATATCTATTTTTGCTTGGGTGCTAATTTTATGAACTTTGTGAAATTTTGTAAACCCTTTGGATCAGACTGGGTCACTTTGGATCTGACGGCCTGGCGCAACAATTTTTGTGATTTACTTTGTGTCTTTGGTCATAGGGTCTTGCCAAGTTCAAAAGTTATGCCAAGTTATGACATTGTTCCAATTATTTTCAATTCCTGGTAATAGCTTCATATTTCCGTTTTGGTCTTTCACATTTGACCACCCACGGGCTAACGTTTTAGCTTTCACTTTTAATTTCGAGCTTAAACGTGGCATGGGTATGTTTTGAGTGCTGAGGTTTGATATTGCAAAATTTTTCGGTTTCGTCAAATTCCACTTTTTTCAATTCCCAAGGGACGAGAAAGAGATACCCAACATTTTTGTCTCAAACCTTGCTGTAAAGTTGTAAATAGTTGTTTCCAATGTTCCCATACACGAATCCGTTTTTTCAATTTAACTTTTCCTGAGCTCAGTACAGACTTACATCTTAAGCTTACAACCGATTTGATAAAAACCGAACCAGTAGAACGATTTGGCGATCCGATCTGTTCCGGGTTCTGATCTGACGATCTAGCTTCACATAGCCAAAAGTCAAATTACTAATTTATTTTGATTAAGACCTGCAGATCCGAATCCTAAAAAGCCCACATTTCCTTCATACTATGGCGCAGAAAAAGAACTGATGACCGATTCTTCACTTTGAAATCGATTTTGGTCCATATTAGCCGTTATGGCAGAAAATGTTTGCTATTTTTTCCTAATTTAGCTAGTTCCGTAAGTTCATTTGAATGTCCTGAGTATAAGCTTTACCCATGCAGCATTTACGATATATAAAGCTTTTGTCACTCCCAAAATTGCGGAAGCAATAGCGTGCAAAATTATACCGCCACCTTAAATCACGATGACATTTGACGAAGCTTGCCAAAATAAATTCTTTTAGTACCCGACAGCCTTCCGCGCAATTCCGCTTCAAAATCTGGAGTTTTCCCGTCAGGATCGTTTCCCCCAATTTTTGAAAGCTTGGCAGCAGTTATAGGCTTGACTATGTTCGTTCGCAGAACTAAAGGTATTTCCCTTTTTTGCTCTTTGAAGCAACCTTTTAGTGTCAATCTCCGGTTTACTGTCCGATAACTAAACCGGAAACTGAATGGCGAATCAGTACTCCTATGGGTACAACTCGCTTCAAATTAGACCCATAAACTAATAACTTGTTATTAGAAGATGGACGAGAAAGTTAGTTCTTTTAGTTCCAGTCAGTCTGTGATTTTGCGTACTAGCGGACGGCCGCTCTCAGTTGAGGTTCTTTGGTGGGAAAATCACAGACACCCCTTAACATTTTCTGTTTTGAGAGGCTCTGCCTCTCCACATCTAGGATACCCACCTCTGAAAACTTTGTCCACACCTCGGCTGGGATTGGGATAGGGGTACTCCCGGGAGGATGGCTTGCCTAAATTGGGTCTGAAGCCTATTTTGAATACCCCTCCTCTAGGTTGAGTTGCCCCTTCCCCTTTAGGACTTTCTTTAAAATATGCATGTGCGAGTTGTAAAATACCTAATTGGACCTTGAGTCCCTTACTCGAAAATACTCGCTAAAAATCGGGCTCTCGCCGCCCTAGACTCCTTGATCTTAGTTTATCATTGCTTTCATGTTGTGTCCTCGTGGGAAGGAAATCTAGGATACATCATTGGTGTGGATTTCTGACGGAAATCGCCCTGCAAAACTTTCCTCCAAAAATGATTTAAAATTTACTTCCGACTAGCTTTCTCGCTGTTTCGCCCAGTTTTTCCATAGCTATTTCGCAGCTCTGTAAGAAGACCATATTTTCAGGCGAACACTTTGGTAATTTCTAGAATCCTTAAAATCGAATCTGCTTTGTCCGAAAATTCTTGCAACCGATGTTTTCTAGTTTCTTATCCTAAAATGCACGCAATTTTTCAATTTCCCTAAATTCAGTTAATAGGTACTGCTGACTGACGGGGTTAAAACTGACCAGGGTTTTAATCCATTTGACTCAGTTCTAGCGAGTGCCGCCTTCGGGCCTTGGTCTTCTTTCGCTGCCTCGCTGCGATTTTCCTGTCTCTTCGTGATCCACTGTTCCGTATTCAGAACATCGCAGAACGGAACCCAATCGTTACTCTGCAGTTGGGAAAAGCCAGGCTAAGACGAAGCAGCTGTCGCAACTAAACCATTTTTGTTTCCAATGAAATCATCGTTTAGTCGACTCAGATATTTCAGAGATAGGATGGACAGCAAAACTTGTAGACTACAGACAGCTGCCACTAAAGAAAGGTTCCTGAAATCATTGAGGGGAAATGTGTATGCAATCGTTATTAAGCGTTAGAGGAAAGCGAAGAAGGCGTGTAGACACATCTGTATATGCACTATGGCTATGCGTTAAAACCATGTTTTTGTGGAGCAATACAAATGCTCCTGTACAGAAATGTCAAGCTTAGAATAGTTTGGAGGACCGAGGCCCGTGGCCGGCCCGGGGCTGCCGTTACGGGTGGCCCTCGGTGTCGTTCATGGGGCCAACCTCCAAAATTGGGGACTGAGCCGTGGGCTGCCCCCAATTTTGGGATGGGGACTGGACCGGTGTCGGCCCGAAAACCAGCCAGGATCAACACTATTTTTAATGGCCAATGCTAGTGGACAAATGAGACAAAGGGAAAGACCAGGCGCCAGGCTCCATGTCGAGTACAATTCAAATATAACAGAATAAGAGAGAGAATAGACGTAGAGCTTTTCTCTCAGAATTGGAAGATCGAATTACTGGGCTTATTCTAGGGAATTTTTCTTGGGGGGGGGGGGGGCTCTTTGGGGGGGGCCCTCGGGGGGCGAGTCATTCTTGGGGGGGCGAAAATTTTTCAAAATTTTTCTAAAAACATGCTAAAAATAGTGCTGTTTTTATAGTAATCGCCAAAAAAGTTCGTTTTTAGTGCAAAAATAGTGCTTAAATAGGCAAAAAACGACTAAAAATCTCCGGCAAAGCCGGAAAATTTTTGAAAATTTGGCCTTCTGAGCGATTTTTTCAGGGCAAAAGTTGGTACCAAAAGGGGCACCCACTTTTTTGGGGGGGGGGGCGATTTTTGGGGGGGGGGACGATTTTGGGGGGGGGTACGGTGTTTATGGGGGGGCCCCCCACCCCCCCCCCCACTAGAATAAGCCCAGAATTACAGCTCTTCTGTTTTAAAGACTAAAATGCTACATGACTGGCTACATCCTACACAATTATAAATATTTGGGACAACGTCAGTACTTCGAATTGAGGTTCTGGCAAGACTCAATGACCCAAACCCCAAATCATCTGCTGACTCTTGACAAAATTCTCGCCCGGGCCCAAAGTGAGCAACCCATAGAAAATTGACAAATATATACCACACTAACCCAGCTGGTTTGATTTGATACAATTTGATACAATTTGCTGATTAAATTAGAATTTGTCACAGAGAAATAATTAGAATTTGAATTAGAATTTGTGACTCGCTGACTCAGAAAAACCACATGGATCCTGAACGATAGCGACCCAAACGACCCATGACCTCTCCAGTGATAGGATTCTGCCAGGGCCGTGAAGTGGGCTTCGGGCTCGAGCCTGGCCCGGCCGAATCGGGTATTTCAATAATGCAGCCCGGTCCGAACTTTCTTTTATGCCCGACCCGGCTCGGGCCTTTCGAGCTATTTGTTAGTTTGTGTTTGCTGGGACATTGATTTTTTCCGTTGTTACTTGTGGCTTCTTTTGTCCACACTCTGTTGTTGTCATCAGTCGTCGAAACAGTTGAAGGGAATTATATGCAGCCAAGTTTAGGACTAATTGTACTATCCATTATCCAAATGCTATTAGCAAGAATATTGCGAAATTCTAAACTTCACACAAGTTATCCCTACCTGCGGCGGCAGACAATAGAAGACTAATAAGTCGGATCGTAAAAGGAGCAGTATCTCACAGTATGGTCACATTACTCCTTCAGCGTGTTGTGGTAAATTTCCTGTAATAACACTAGATTTGCACAGCACCGGGAAAGCCCGAGACATGCTGTGTCCGGTGTTATGACTTATTTAACTTTTGTTCGCTGGAGTATAAATTTGTTGCTTTGGCTATTTACACCAAAAGTTAACGTTTTTTATCAGTTTTGCCAAAAGGTATAGCCCAGGAAATTTTTCCAACAAAATGGCTTACAGCGTCAAAAGCAGCAAGTTTGGAACACTGAAAGATACTACGTAAATCTGTGCTATGGTATGAGCGTTTTCCCGACGCTCCTGTGTGTGGTTGTAAATTAGCGCTCAAGGCATTATCGAAAAATTATTAAATAAAGAGCTCTTAGCAATAGCTAATGTTGCACTTAAAATTACAGCTAATCAAGCCATAAAGGTTCATTTTGGGCTTCCAACACAACGTAGCTCGCGCAAACCGGATATGATTTGAGCCATTCTTGGGCCTTCCGCAGCCTTCCGGTTGTTCTCGGATCAACCGGGCCGCTGGGGCTACACTTGAGCCGCTCTGCTCTGCTCCACTCTGACTGCTCGGGTTGCACTCAGGCCGCTCGGGCCTTGAGTCGAGCATCGGGCTCGGGCTGTGAAGCGGGACTGGGGATTAGCCCGGCCCGATGACCGGTCCGAAGGAGTTGGTTGGCCAGAGCAGAGTTGGAAGTTGATCGTGGGTACCCGCGGGTCGACTTTCAGTACAGTGGGTACCAGCGGGTTATAGCATAACGGCGGAATAGTTGTTTTTGTTCACACCAATTTTACGCTAAGTTTTGGGTTAATTTCACCAAACAAATAACAATTTATATCAAATTTTTAATTTGTCTTTAACTTTTCTTTTCAATGGTACCTAGCGACACATGACCCAGTTTCCACCCTGCTGCAAATTGCTAAGAAATTCCTACACATCCAGTGTGTTTCTAGTTTGGAAGCAGCATATTGTCATACTGAAGCGAATCCCCGACATAGAGTTCTCTGTAAACTGCATAAAGAGGTTGACTAAGCAAATGAATACATAAATAAATATCTTAATTAAATAATCCATCTGTAATAAGGAGACGTTGCGTCTGCCCTTTTTGTGAGTTTAATGTGTGTTTATAATGTGTAAACTTTAGTGTAGAGTTATGGTGAAAATGTGGATTTTAAAGTAAAACATGTGTGGTGTAAATGCGTGTAGAAATTGAGTTGAAATTGTGTCTATTCCTATGTTGAAATGGTAGATATTTTATTCAGCCCACCCAGTTGCAAGGTGCCGCTGCTCGTCTTGTTTTCTGGAAGCGTTTAGAGCTTCGCGTCTGTGAGGGGGTTTCAAAATTAGCCAATCAAAAGTCTTCAAATTTCTCAGCAGCTTCTCCTTTCAAAACCGGTCAGTCTTATCTTTTTGCTTACGTGCATGCGGTCTTGTCTCTCTAGTTTTCTTGCCTAATATTTTTAAGTCCTGGCTTCTTGATTTCTCTTCGGTGGTTCGTAAGTCATTTACCTTTTTGCTTTTTAGTAGTTGTACTACTCCAAGGCGACCTTGTGAGTTGAATAAAAGTTTATTGGTGCTTTAGTATAATACTGTCGTAGACTTTGTGCTGAGTTTTTTTATGAAAAGGACATCCTTTACTTTGTTTACATTTTAGCCACGACGGCTTAGGGTTCTGTTGTGACCCTTCTATATTGAGGCAGGTATTTACTGGGTTAATGATTGTAGGAGTAAGCCTAATTGTGTACCCTCTTTTGAGTATTTGTCGTATAAGTGTTAATTAATTCGGTTTAATTCTTAGTTTGTCTTTGAAACCATTTTGGTTTAGAATCTGTTATTTGTATCCTTTCCATGAATGCCCTATTGTGGTAATACATTATGAAGTCCTGTAACCTTTCAGGGGTCTTCTCCTTCTACATTCTCTGTGTTTTTCATTAAATGCGGTCTCAGTTAATCTCTCGCTGACGTCTTTTGGAATAGGTTTTTATTAGATTTGTATAGTCGGCAGGTTGGGATATAGAGGACTGGTACAGGTAGGGTAGATTTTCAAGTGTGTACATTTCAGCAAATTTCTGTGTTTTTATTTGAGTCCTTGCCTCTTTCGTCGGCGGTTTAACTCTGTTCGAGAAATTTCACTTAGGCTCAAATATTTAGGCGAGACTCTGACCAGGTCGCCTGGAGCACACCTCTCCTCCAGGTTCGACGTTTCCGTTCGTGCACAGTTTCCAACTCGTAAAGTTTGGTATAGTCCCTGCACTTCCAACTTCACACATTCTAACCAGCAAAATTTGCTATTATTAAGTGCAGAGTTTACAGAGTTTGCACTTTGCAGAGTTTACAGTTCAAATATTTTGATTTACAACTGTCTAAACATTCTTTGTTTGTAGCTTCGCTGGCTGAGTTATGTTTTGAAGTAGTGGTAGATCAGATCCCAAGTCGGTAGTATTTCTACTCAAATAATAAACCTTTACAGAGCGCATTGCCAAAGCCCTCTAAGGGTACAATACAGGGAGAAATATGATGAGAGAGAAAGTGTATTGAAACGTACAAGTAGTGCAATTAAAGACAGATTATATAGTCAGTTGCACAATATTAAAGCTTGAAACAAGCAATAATTTTGTGCAAGACTGACAGAGTTTAGTGCTCAAGTTCTGGTATGAGAAATGGTTACGGGGAAGTAACAATGAACCTGCTGCGAGCTAGTTTCCTTGGTCAATTGCAGGAATAACTATTCATGCTTGTCCATTACAACAGGAATTATAATGGATTGTGTCTTGGTAATTAGGACCACATGTTGACTTAGCAATTTGTTACTCTATGGTGTTACTCTCAAGTGTTACTCCAGCTTACTCTAGCACCATCTTAATTTGACGTTAATTTCTACTTAAATTTTGTAAATCAGTCAGTTTTGCTGAAATCATGATAAGAGAAAAGTCTTGCAACATTTTATTTTAATTTGGCTAAATCCAGTTCCATGATCGAGTCATATGCGACAAGTGATTGAAGTCTTAAAATATTAGTTGTAATTTATGAAATGGTGAGTGTTGATTACATTAATTTCAATGTTTGTGATCATTTGCGTTTACATCACTTTGGATTTTAATTGAAAACTCGAATATGCATATTACTGTATGCGACTGTGTCTACACAGTTGAATTATTGCTGACACCTAATTTGCATATCTTTGTTTTTCTCAATTACACTAAGGTACGCAATGATGTGTCTTTCATATGAAAACGTATAAGTGTACACGCATTGTCTGTGTGCAAATTTTATTCCAAAACAGATTATAATTTTGTTTGGAATGTGGCAACGCGCAGAAAAAACGTGTTAACCTGTGTCAAATAGCAACACTTGATATATTGATAAAAATTTGCAAGTATGCTGTTTCTGCTTATACTGATGTAAGGGGGGGGCTACGAATCTGTTGCAACGACATCGTCGGAGAGAGCTACTTTCCCCCACCGTTAGCCAACATACCAAAGTAAAAAGTTTAGGGTGGGCAACAATATATCAGACATACACTGTTTTTGGCAGGACGAGAAAGTACAAATTTTGGTTGGTACAAAATGGGATTTTTCCAAAAGGTTCCACCAATTCTAATACTTTCAACCATAACTGTTAACTGTTACTAGTGGTAAATGTTAAAAGTATGCCAGCTTTCGATAGTTGCTTCCTTCTTCAGCCATAACGACTCAAAGTGTGAAATTTGCAAAAAAAATTGCAATGTGACCGTGAATGGATTTGATCTAATAAAATGACAGCCCTATCCTACCCCAGCTTTTTACCAAATATTAGGCTCTAATAGGGCGAACTGAGTGTAAGTTTCGAGGGTTTTGGTTTTCTGGTTAGTGTGCCAGCAAACATTTTGGTAAAAATTAACCCTTATTTTTAGGGCTGAAAACTAGCTAAGCGCAGCGAAAATGGGGTCTAAAATTTGTCTCCGATTTTGCCCAAATGTGCTAATCTGACATGCTGAATCCGAATATCAAATCCGTTTTTCGATATGACGCTTTCTTCATTCAGCAAGCACTTAAAACTGTCTTAGAGCGTTTTTAAGCGATCGCCATCCATACTTCGAAAAATCAATATAGTATTTCTAAACACTAAAGCGAGGCTTAGTGACTAGCATTCTGCACATCTTGGTACACTCATTGGCCTGTAATGCGTAAAGTTTCAGCCGATTCCGCCGCAGTACTTTGGAGTAATTGACTCCCTTCTTCGAAATGGTACCAAATAACAGCGACAAGATCGCTAATGTAATCTGCTACTGCGAAAGCAGGGATTTACGAAATACAAACGTTAAGACAGACGCTTGGAGTATTAATTGGAGCAAAGTTGGGTTCATTTGGTAAACCACTGGTCTAGAGATTATTTATCAAATCGACATCAAAGAACTGTATGTCAATCATTTCTGGAACATTTGGGTACCATAAATTGCGCATAGCGATCAGAGCGAGGCGAAGTTGGTGTACGTGTCATGTCGAGCTTTGGACCGACAGCACCAACTTCTGATGGCACCACAGGACGCTAGGCTGCATGGAATTCTTTCAAACGTTAAACTATTTTACACTAAACCTAATACTATTATGTGGCAAAGGACTAGCTAGCTTGTTCAACATCGAACTTTTAGTGAAATTCGTAGCCCTCCCGTAACCACTGGACCTAGCTCAACGGTTGAAAAAGCAAAAATACTCAATTCCTCTTGCCCTGTCCTCTTGCCAGCCATAGCAAACAGTCCAGTGTTTCCTACTGCAAGCATAACATCGAAAACCAAGACTTCCGTATGTTTTCACCTATAAATGCGAGACTGATCGATTTTTGTTCTTATTTAACCGTTATGTTAAAAACGTTTTGCTACGTATTTTGCTAATGTTGCTGGTTTTGTAAGCTCATGGAATGTTGTGATTATCAGCTTTAGAACGGTACATAAAACTTTTTCCAAGTTCTAAAATTGCGAAAGTTATACCATTTTACGGCACGGCCCCCACCACTGAAAATTCTTAAAACTCAACCTATTGAGCTAAAATTTGGGTATGTGTTCGACCATGCGGAGTTCAAATATCGCAAAATTCGATTTGCTTTGATTCGACAGGGAACCCAAAATTTTTTATCTTCGATTTTGCTGAGTAGCATACTGAGTGCTTCTGGGTAGTGGAACTCAAATCTGAAGTCCGCTTTCGTGTCAAATTTCTGTTACTTCGCTCTAAGTGAAGGTTATAAGCTGTAAGCTTATACTGACCTGGCAAGAAGCAGAATTGAACCGGCATTTAATCGTGTTCTGCCACCCATACAATCTCTGTATACAAGTTTTCAGCGAAGTCAAAGACAAAAATGTTTCAGTACGCACCTAGGTCTGCCCGATTGAAAAAAGGAATTTCGCAAAATCGAAAACTTTTGCGACATTTGAATTCAGGGTTGTCCAAACAAGCGCATTCAAAATTTTAGCTCAATGGTTAGAGTGCGCGTATCCGCGGTGCGCGTCCAACTCTGATATAAATTGAACTTGCGAACCTTCGCATACAACATTTTAGACATATGTTTGATTCATTCGCCACGAATTATAACCCTACTTGTCACTATTTAAAAACTTCAGCTGGCAAAACACTTGTGAAACTTATCACTGTTCGATAGCCAGAGCAAGAAATAGAAATAGCCCAAAGTGAGGTGTGCATGCCCGGCAGGCCCGGTAGTCCGGCTGAACTGCTGTGCCCGGTCACTAATACCGGGCCCGGTAGCGGGCTGGGCTTTCAGTCAAAGGCACAAAGCCAGATATATAACTCTAAGTTCTGGAAAATTGATTACATTACAGATCCATTAGTGACGACTGACTTACTGACATATATTACTTCAAATATTGCATACCATTGCCTTATAATATGGCGTACCGTTTAGTAATGCCTTTTTGTTTTTTATTTTTATGTTTAAGTGATGGACAGGGACGAAGTCGTCCTACCATTTCTGGTCAGCGTTGGTCAGGGCCATCTTCTCGGACGACTTCAGTTTATCCGAGATCTTTGGCTTATTTGGTAGGTCTGTTAATATAATATTCTTATAATAATGACTTACCGCAATTTAATTATTTCAATTAAACTCAGTCTAATTAAAAAAGGAAATTGTTTTAAACTAATTTAATTTTATTAAGTACGTTACTTTGATGTTCGGTTTTTTATTCTCTATATTATAAATTGTTGGTTGCATTATAGAAAGTGACCAAACCGCGGACACCGCCACAGGTGAATGGAACCGAGAAAATGTAAGCGCAGAACATTCACAGTACAAGGCATCTGAAAATGCAACAGCATAGGATTTGGGTCAATTGGTTGAACTGGTGAAAGTTTTTATTATTGCCAACCAATTAAATCAATATGGTCTTGTTTTTTACTGTTCGAAGAACTAATAGACCTCTCGAATAATGCATAACATTGCCAAGACGTTGTCTTAAGATTTTGGAACTTCCATTCGAACTGTTCATTTCAGTTATTACTCAGCTGCCATAGCTAGCCAAAGATTGTAGTAGTATGCGTCAACTTAATCGCTATCGCGAGAGGAATTCTTTTCAGTTAAAAATACAAGATCAGTCTTTCCCGTAAAAGGTTATGCTACTATGTGAGATAAAAGGGAAGATATTTTGTCTGAGATAACAGATTGATTGCTTCAAACGTTCTAACTGCGTTATTTATTGTTGCCTAGATCTTGAATTTGGATCAAAAGATCCTCTTACGTTTGGGAGCCGCTGGCTGAGGCAACCTAATCAGCCACCATCCTAGATGTGTCGGGATGAAAAACAATTATGGTTCCCGATCCTTCGAATATTTGGTTAGTTTTTATTCCGCCGCAGGCGGAATCTTTGTAATGGGTGAACCCTAAAGTAGTTTGAAACTGGAAGTAAGGTTTGAATTGCTTACTATGTTTATCACGTAAACCTAGCTGCGCAGTTTTTTTGAAAGGGGATGCGCTTTTTAAAAACTACTTTGCACCATTTTGGTTAAAAAGCAAATAATATTAGAATGTTCATTGCAGCCTCCCAATGCTATTTCTTTCATTTTTTCTTTATTTTTTAAAATCTGTTGGCACCAAAAGCCAAAATTTGAAATTGTGAAAAAATTATATCAGGATCCGCCCTTGGCAGTTTTAGATTTGAGTTATTGAAGATCAAAAATTATTATGCAAATTAGGTGAGTAAAGATTACCTATAGTTTCATATGGCATTCAAACCGTAAGAGCAAGCAGCCAGTTTTCTAGGTGTGTGTTTGTCTTCTGTAACAAAGGTTTTGCTTACCGCACTTCTATATACATATGCATTGGCTGAAGCTAAACGATTTCCTGACAGTTCATCAGTTTTAATTATTGTCTTTGGGATGAGGAGCGCGTTTCGGATTTGGTGCATTTACAATAGAAATTTGAATAGTTGTCTCTAAAATTTTTATTGCTGATCAAAATATTTAAGATTTAAATGCATTGTTTACGGCTTAGTGTATCAACTGGTACTATTCAGTGATATTTTGTGAAAGTCGAAGTTTTGTGGTCCCACTATCAAACTGCTTAACAGATGTGTTTTACACGCACGGCGAAATCATTCCCTCTTAGGGAATACTTGTTATTATTATCCTAATTACAATAATCTACAATCAATTTCTATGATTACATCTCTCTGTTATAGTGACCTTCGAAATAAAATCGCAAGAAAGATCTGTCGACAAAAGATGATCCCGCGAAGCATTTTTCCTTGTAGTTGATAGAATCTTGAGAAGATCCCGCTGCGATAGCTATTGTTCAATTGTGCGATTCAAATTTTAAATTAGGCAAAACAGCCGATATAAGCTGAGGAGAGAACTTGAGAAGTTTAAGCTTTTTCCGTCGTTTACTGTAGGGTAAATGCTTTTGTATTTTCTAGAAGAAGGTCAGACCACGGTCTCCAATTCAGAGCTATTACAGGTTTGTGGTTTTTTACATTTTCAAATCATTTTAACTTTTGAATCTTTAATATTTGGCAGTAATGGGAAAATCTTTAAGGAACTTCTGGAATCCCTTACGTTTAACGTGAAAAAACCAAGACCAACGGAGAGGCAGTAACTAGAAGGTTATCCGCAGAAGGTTGGTACCGCATGTCAGGAAACTTGTCACACTAAGTCGGCTCGGACCACATATTAGGCATTGTGTACAGGCCATAGCTTGGAAGTAGCCCTAAAAGTGATAATGTCTTACCCAAATACGTTTTGAGGGAGGGGGGTCGCCGGGTGCCAAATTTTCTAGTCAACGACTTTACTTATTTTCACATATAATATACCCCATATTTCCCAAAAAACAAGACTATTTTTGGCGTCCAGCGAGAGCGCAGTTAAGAGAAATTGTGATTCCAATCCTTCCAATTAAATATTTGCCGACATGCCTCGCTGTGGGTTACAAAGGAGTGTACATACGACAAAAGATTTCGGCATGGCTAATCCATCAAATTGTTGCTGTATAATTGAATCTGGTGTGCCAAAACTGGCATATAACGAAGCTTCAAAATTTTTTCTATGCTTAACACATGTCGGGGTCACCTGGATGATATGCAAAGTTTTGCAACAAACGCACTTGTCTTGTTCTGAGGACCCATCAGGACAACAAAAAGTGTGGAAATGAAAAAATCGAAAATTCGTGACCCGTCCCATTAAAATGCTTTCTGAAGGCTGAATCTGGAATTGTTAAAATATATCACAACGGTTATATAGATCCTCAAGTCTAAATGTAGAATTAGGCCACTACCTCCTAACATTGCGATTCTGTATTGATCAGTTTATTTTTGAATCGTTTGTCATCCTGTAAGCTGCTATCTTATACTCATTTTTTGTGTTATAGCAAGTGCCACTCTGGGACGCCAGTCAGCTGAGGCATGGGATGGCCGTTGATTGCTGGAGCTGAGAGGTTAACTGCTGCAACGACGCCAGGAGGAGCAGCGACAACAGCAAAATCGCCTCCTGGAACAGCAGCGGCTGGAAGCGGCGCTCCGACAGGAGAAGGAGGAGGAGGCGGAGAAGCGCTGGCGAAGGATTCGTCAGCATCTGCAGATCCAGCCACAACAGGAGGAGCGGCACTGGACAGCCCTGCAGCAACAGCAACAGCAACAGCAGATAGGAGCTCAGTACCCTCAATGAATTACTCGTAACTTACGGAGAACTGAACGAAACAGCACAAAATTTAAACTTGATTTAAATTTTTTGGATTTTTTTGTAAAGATTTTGTATGAAAATGAGCAACTCCGTGGTCTATAAATTTTTCAGACCCGTCCCCCCTTTGACGAAACGTTCCAAAATAAGTTCGTTTAGCGTTCTAACACCCTCCGTGCAATGCCGCTTCAAAAGTTCGAGATTTCCGTTCACGGTGGTTTATGTAATTTCTGAAAGTTTACAGCAGCTGCATAGGTATCCAATCAAAAGATCTCGTAGATCTCTTCAATTTAGTTTTGGGAAGCAACTTTCTAGCTTTTCCCTATCGTAAGATATAGTCAGTTTTCTTATTTTGACGTCAAACACTTGTTATTTCAGCAGAAATCAAATAATCCATTATCTATCAATCTATGCAAACTGTAAAATTAAACTAAGAGTGTCGATCTGAAGCACTTGGGCAACTGTCTGATGCATGACCATTTTCCAATTGCTATGTCTTAGGCTGCTATCATAAAAATGTACTTAAAGATGCGGGCGATGTGAGGTGGCTTGGCCTTATCGGAAGGCTTGGCCTTGGTTAAATATCGGAATGAGCAGTTTTTAGCAATTTTATTTTACTTTAATTTCCCCAAATTGTTTGAAACAAAACTCCTTCTCGCCTGTTGGCATTGTATAAT
Source organism: Trissonchulus latispiculum (assembly GCA_030248195.1). NCBI lineage: Eukaryota > Metazoa > Nematoda > Enoplea > Enoplida > Ironidae > Trissonchulus > Trissonchulus latispiculum. The sequence continues at coordinate 58,213 of JASAND010015895.1, forward strand.
TTCGAAAGTTTGAGTTTCTGCTTCTTCTGTCTCTTATTGTCTTAGTGCTATTGTGTTCATTGTCCAGCGGGGCACAATTGTTATTGCGGGTGCCGCTGGAGATGATAACCCCTCTACTTGAAGATGTGGGCAATGTGAGGTGGCTTGGCCAGTTCTCCCTCCCACCACCCTCCAATCAGTCTGGACTACTCTTTACGTAGGTTTGTACTTTTTGTACGATTTTGTTCTGTATTCAGTATTGTATTGCCAGATCGAAATGTTGTACTAGAGATTCTATTATCAAGAGCAGTGATCGAAGTAATCACACCGTGACTGCAGCCAAACCATTTATTTCGTTGTCAATGGCTTGGCTGCAATCGCTGAGTACTTACTTCGATAACTTCCCTTTATGCTGAAATCTCTAGTACACGGTTTCGGCTGTACTGTTTGTATTGTGCTGTATTCTTTTGGGATAAAGGGAGGCAGAAGTGCTTACTCCACCTGATGACTTTTGACATCTACCTTTTTCATTGCGCGAAGTTGAGATAATCAGAAAGTAGTAGGGGTATACACTGCAATTATCAGCAATTTGTAACCAAACTGGCCAAAATTGCATAAGTAATAATATTGTTTCTACTAAATATGAATACCGATAGTGTTAGGATTTTAGCACTTTGGGACGCACAAGCCAACTGCCATTATCTTTCAGCTGCACAAAAACTACGTGTGATACAGTTTTTTGAAAGAGGGAGTTCTCGGGCAATATGGTATGTTCCGTAGCAGTTCGCTCTCACTACCAAGAGTAAATGTCTGTCATGCTTTCACAGTATGCTCGCTCTGGCTGCAATGTCCATCCACAAATGCTTATTGGCACAAACTGGATTATTGTGGAGCTTTGGAGAGAAACGTGATTGAAAGTGTTGACAACAATCGTAACAGCTAACTTCTCATTAATTTTTCTTAAAATTATCTATTTATTAATTCTAATTCAGCATACTTAATAATAATAATAATTATGTTACTCGCTGACTTCAAAACTGCCCAGATCTAGTCAGAAAATTGCAATTATAGGCAATTTTACGGAACGTTTTCATTTAGCCCGTACGCACCCACCAGTCACCATATATTATGCTTTCGAAATGTCTTGTGGATCGAAATTAGCTGAGTGTACGATGGTGGGCGGTGGCTGGGTGAAAGTGCGATGGAAATTAATATAATCTATAGACTGTTAAGGTAGAGTCCTCATTCGCAATGGGCATGTCTCCTGCTTTTCCATAAACGGGCTAGATTTTCCATACACCTTAGAAGCCTTATGGGAAAATTGACGATGTTGATATCGATTTCACCGTGTTTTACACAATTTCATATTTGTCATATGCACGGATAAACGGAGACAACTTGCTTTAGTAGATTAATTAATAACAGAATAATTAGTAAGTGTGAACAGCTTAGCTTCCGTCTGATTTATGTCAATAAATTTAGCAAACTGTTACAACTGATCCCCCTTCTTCAGGGTTCTGAGCAGGCACGTGCTGAAGCTAAATTCTCGAGTGTTGTATCGGCGGCAGCATGCTAAATAATCTAAGTTTTCCGATTCTTGCCCAAATTTTGGTTGACGATTAGCTCGGGGAAGAAGTACGTAAGATAAGATGGGTGGTCTCGTGAATGGCGGACAACGATCCATCAATCTGGATTCTGCTAACATTAAAACCATTGTGCCAAAAAAACTATTAATTAAAACTAGATTTTAGTTTGACTCCAAAAGTTCAGAGCTACTGAAGTACATGAATTGTGATAATCCTAATTTCATTCTCATTGGGGAGCTAACCCCTTGGTATACCCCCCTTAAAAATCATAATCATCTGCCCGAGATATATGTAGCTTTTCCAACTCAGGCCAATAGCCATGTGATAACTGTGCGACAAATATTCACACTGTGTAGTGAGGGCGAACTGCTACTGAACAATACCCTATTAATCGAGAACTCCCTCTTCCACAAACTGTATCACACGTAGTCTCAGTGCAGCTGGAAGGTAATGGTAGTTGACTTGTGCCTCCCAAAGTGCTACAATCCTAACACAATCGGTATTCATGTCTAGTCGATGCAATATTATTACTATGTCAATTTCGGCCAGTTTGGTTACAGATTGCTGATAATTGCAGTGTATGTCCCAATAACTTCCTGCTGATCCCAAGTTCGCACTTTGAAAAAGGGATATGTCTCATGACTTTCAGTGGTTTTAATAGCGTTTGCTAATGCAGAAAAGTCATAGGTTCGTGTCCTACCGGAGGTTCAAATGGTTCCGATCTTCCGCAGCAAATGTATTTCTTCCTCTTTCTTTCGTATTTACGTTGATTCGGCATTGATTTAATGGGGATGAAATAAGAATAACTGAATTTTAAAAAGCTCACAAAATTCAGGTGTTGGATTGTAGGACATCTAACCTTTCATTGGTGATCAGTTTCATATGTGACATTAATGCAACACAGCAACAGATTTTAGCATGTGTAATCTTAAATGTCAATGCCAACTTTAGTGGCTAAATAAAATGTCAAAGGAAAGCTACTTCTTGTTGGAAAACTTGGAAATCATTGAAAAGGGTTAAAGTTCTTACAATTTGGTGATGCATGATTTGCGATTTTATTGTTTCAAGGTAAATCCTATCCGTAATTAAGTATGGCTACTGCAATGAATGAGTTTTGACCATTATTATTTGTATGTTTGTTGAATTTTCTTTATTGTTGTATATTTGTTGCATACATATTTAGTTCACTGTGAGTATCAATGTCATTTTTGAAACAGAAATAATCAGTTATGCAACGGTTATGTTTTGATTGAATATAACTGAATTTTTGAATCCACTTTGTCTAACGAAGAAGAAAGGTTTTAAAAATCGGGACCGAGGTGGGGCACAAAGGCGGCTTAGCTTAGTAAATGCAAGTGTGTCTATATACTGTATGTACATGACATGCTTGACTTAACAAAATTCAAATGCTCGTAATGTCACCGTAATAAACATAATGGTCACCCGAATTAAATAAGTACAGTAATTTGTAATGTGCGGATAGATAGATGTTATGTATAGATTGCTGTGAACATTTTTATATGCTGGGCTAAGTGCAAGTACGCAAGTACCACTTGACGGTTTATGAAATAGTTTACTTGTAACTTGCATGTGCAAGTGCCTATTCTTTTGCCAACACTTATGCGAATGAGTGTAACGTATATAATGTAGGGTCTGTGGGTACAACGGCCACCGGAAGACCTCAGAAAACCCCTATAGACAAAGTTTGAGAGGCTAAGTACAGCCTATTATGGACCTCCCGGAAGCAGTTACCGACCCCTCAAGTGGAACCGGCCCAGAAACGAAGGTGAATCGGGCAGCAAAACTGATGGCGGGAATGGAATCTCCGTCCCCAAAAACCTTTGTGTGCAAAATTAGAGAAGTCTATCTTGAAAAATAAGCGAAAAAAACTAAGCGCAAAGTTCGACTCAAAATTCACCAAATTTGGCCAGCCAGTACCCAAAAACCGAAAACCCCGAAACCCCCCAAAAAAACCGAAGAAAATTTTATTACTAAGTAAGAGTGTGGGTAAATATTTCCAGAAAAAGTTTTGCCTGCGACGCAAATTTTACACGAAAATACCTCAAAAAATATCAGTTTGCTTGCACTTGAAATCGGGCTTCACAGAGTCCAGCTTCAGCTCAAATTTTAGAAAGATTTGGCTTTCCTCCCTCTGAAATGTTTTGGCTATGCTAGAGTTCGGAGGGCTATTGTGAACGATCGGAAAAGTTTTGCAACAAACGCACTTCTCTTGTTTTGCACCCACGGGAAGTACAAAATACCAAAAAGACAGCAAAAGTTTGAGTTATTAACCTTCAATGTTATGCAAAAAATTTACTTTTCAAATATTTTTAAGGCATTTACAATGTTTTTACGGCTACATCACCTCAGTCGGTGTAGAGATATACCGTTTAGGGCTGGTGCAGCTTAGATCTAAATTTTTCGACAGCGCATTTGAAAATTACAAAATTTAGTATCGTTGCTGCATTTGGAGTGTTCAATAGTGAAATTCTGTGTACAGGGTGTCTTGTCTTTCACTTGAGGGTTGAGGTTTACCAACCGAACGGCAGCGGAAGTTTACTAACTAAATTAACACTGCTTAAAGCGTTTATTTCCTTCCTTCCAGTATTTTTAGTCTTTATCACTCATCAAATCTTACGATTTGATAGAACTTTGCGGTCATTGCGGTCATGAAAATTTGACCATGACCGCGACCGCGTCCAAATCTGGTCTGAACCTGGAACAGGAGGAACAAAATCAGGAACGGGGTCTATTTTCAGGAACAGGAATTGAGGCCTACCTTCAATCAATTTAATTAAAAATAAAATAAATCCTAGTTCCTGTTCCCGAAAATAGAACCGTTCCCGATTCCGTTCTAGAAATTAGACCTCGTTCCTGTTCCCGTTCCTGGTTTTTAGACCTTGTTCCTGATCCCCGATGTTGCACCATAAGTTTCCGAGTTCCCACAGTGAACTAAACATATATGCATATGCTTCAATGTCAGCGAATGCCCTTTCACTGATTAGCCAATTCGGGTGATCCTTTCGGGTATTTTTGACTCATAGGTTTTCATCTGTTACGTGAACAGGTTAACCTTACGAAATAACCTATTTTCGTCTCAGGGACCAGTCTAGCATTTTTAGCCGAAAAAAAAGAAAGATGTTGTTTTTGCCATTATACTTTCAGTAGGAAATTGAAACACCAGATTGATTGTTATGGCTGGAAAGGGTACACCGAAGTGAACATTTTTTGCTTTTACAACCTCCGAGCTATATATCTTCAGTGGTTTAGTCAGTATAAGCAAAAACTAGTTTGAGGGACAAGATCGCCATTTTCGAGGGTATCTGTTTTTCAAAATTACTGCCAACTCCTGCGAACAATTTCGGTATATTTACTTAATCAATACACCGTCTATTTGCACATTTTATATAAGTCCATAACGTATACAAGTTTTATTGTTTCCTGAGAGTTGCATTCAGGTTGCTGGTTCTTTTACTTTTACTGTAGTTTTTCATCCATTGAGCAAAACAACGCCCAATTTAGCAGTGATGGGCAACACATTACCCATTACTAACACAAATACACCAAAGATTTTAGTTTCTTAAAAAAGTTCATAATTTCATAGTGAAGCGGTTTTTAATTTTAACATCAAAATACTTCATGAAAATTGTTGCATGCGATATTACGTGTTTGTGCTTGTCATTGTACAAGTGTTGTCACTGATATTTCTGAGGAAAATAGTTTCAATTTAAGAATAACAAACAAAAACATGCAGTTGATCGTAGCGATTTGTGGGTTTTACAAAATAATTTAGCTGCTGGCGGGCCAGTTTTCCAATCTCAAATTTACAGTATCAAAGTCCTCCCGATGTTCGTATCCTAAGGAACTTTTAGGCAATAAACAGCGCTCAAATTGAGCTCAGGGCCTTTCAGAATTATAAAGTATATGTTATATATTATATATTATAAATATTATATTATTAGTGAAATGTCCGAAGCTGAACGTTTTCCACAGGATGACGTTTATGAGTTCAGAGATGATGACGACGACGTCATTTCAGAAGTATGTTTGGTTACCTATTTTTGGCTTTTAGTGTATATATATTCGGGAAACATTCCTACAAAGATGTAAAATGAAGTTTAATGTTTGCTGTGTTTCTGCTTTTTGACAGATTACGCCTGACGTTATAGTCCTCTCCAAACGCTTTCTAACTGAAGTGTGGCATGGCCTAAATATTTGAGTTTTCTTGCACATTGTTTACTAAAGTCTAACCAAAATACCTTTTAACCAAATTGTGAGCGCTCGTCCTGAGTTAGCCTATATAAAGAATAAATTTCTAAATTTTCGGCAGGAGGAGAATAGCTAGCCGTAACCAGAAAAAAATCTGGAAGGGGGGTGGGAAAATATGCTGCGGAATTTTCTTTTAGCTTCCTTAGCTGAGAATTGTTTCTAATTTGTCACTTCTGGGGAATTTTAAAGTGTATTTTCAAAGTTATGAAAAGCACAAGGCTCAGCAATAATCAACTGGTCAGTCAACACCAAATAGGGTTTCTGGTCCAAGAATACATAATGCATAAGAGTGTGACAGCAGTCATATTCTATGTATTATAAGCGTGACACATCCTCTGCACGCTAACGGCTGATCCCCCTCCGCAAACAGGACCCATCACTTCAAAGGAATTTGGGCGCTATACTTGTGTTCTAAAGCTCGAAACACGCACCAAACCGCACGTACTGCTTGTGCTTTCGACCTTTAACACACAAGCATAGAGATAGTGAGCGTACTCCCGTTTCGACTGGGTTCCAATTTGCGGGTGGTTCAGCCGTTAGCGTGCAGAGGATATGTGACGCTTATAATACATAGAGTATGACTGCTGTCCTACTCTTGCGTATTATGTACTCTTGCTGGTACTTATTCTCTTAGTGTTAAGGTGGTGATTCCTTTTGGTCACATATTGTTGGTTGGCGGCATAAATGAAGATGAAATTTGACGAAACTTTCCGAAATAAGTTCTTTCAGCGTAACACCCTCCGCGCAAGCCCGATTCAAAAATTCGAGATTTCCGGTCAGGGCGGTTTTTTTCCAATTTCTGAAAGTTTGGCAGCAGCTACACTGTTATGAATATATTCAATCGAAAGATCTCATCGAGCTTAATATTTTTGCTTTTCAAAGCAACTTTCTAGCATGAGCTGGCTGTGTCAGAAATTCTTCAGCTGCCACTGAAGAGTAAGGCCAGAAAACGGAAGGCTGACTGTCTCCGCAAAAGGGCAATTTTCAACATAATCTGAAGGTCATTCAGGCAGAGGAAGGAGAATTCTTGGTAGAGCGACGTGTGGAACAGACTGTTGCTGTCAGTAATTGGACAGCCTATCTTCCATGCCCGAAGTATCTCGGGTTCTATGTAAAGTACCGGCTTGGAAGCCATGTGAAATCCTGTTCCGGTGGAGAAGTCTTAGTGGACAGGCCTACCAGAGCAGCCAGAGCCATTCTATTGGCAGAGTTGCCGGGTTCTGCCTCTATGCCTATTTGCGGAATTGGACAACAGATTCTCGGTTCCCTCCGTGAAACGAATGACATCACCTTACTCATCAAAGGTGATAAATTGATTCTTCGTTATATGAATGTCTTGATCGCAAAACGCCCAGGACCAAACCGTGATCATAGAAGAGCTATTCATGCTAAGCTTCGGCTTCTTGGCCGTTTCACTGCTTTGCTTCGGAAATACCCTGTGATTTTTGGTGCTTTTGATAAGAGCTTAACAGAACTTCTCGTGCCAGAGAACTGGCCTTCCATTATTCGTGCTGGTCAAGTGTTAGCTGGCTTCAACGAGAACGAAACCTACGCCTGTCCGTACAATGCTTTCGAGATGGCCAGAATTCTGAAGAGTCTGATTTCCATCCGTTTTGGAGATGCGTATGCTGCACAGACTGAAATGCAGTATCGCTCTCTGAAGCGACTGTGCAAACGCCTTTCTTACAAGCTGTCTACTGAATGGGACCAGTCTGTCAATGCTGGAGCGCACAAAGCAGTGAAGGACCGAAATTTGAACAAAGATTTGCTGCTCCCATGTACTCGGGAAATCCAAACTTTTTTGAAGCATATCATGTCTGAGGAGGAGGAAGCGTCTGATGTCCTAAAAGAGGAAGTTACTTCCTCAAATTTTTTGAAGTTAAGTGAAGCGGTGCTGGCCTTTTTGATCTCATTCAATCGCCGTCGGTTTGGCGACGTGGACAAGATGACCGTTGAAAATTGGCTTCATCCCCGGCTCTCAGACAACGAAGATATCAAGAACAGTCTGACCAAATACGTAAATGCCATAATGAGCCGATTCAAAGTTGTCCATGTACAGGGAAAGGGTACCAAACCGGTCCCCTGCATCATCAAGCCCACTTTTCAGGCTTATATGGAACAGCTGTTCTCTCTCAGGAAGCATCCTGCCGGCTCCACTGCCATGCGGAACCTGGCTGAACGTTCTGGTGTCAGTGACAGGAAGATGATGACTGGTACTCGCCTAAGAAAGCATCTGGCCACAGTTCAAATTATCAGTATGGATGACAATGAAATGCGGTCGCTAGCCGAGTACATGGGCCATGGCATCAATATTCACGAATCCCACTATTGCCTGTTCCAAAGCCGCCGCCAGGTTGCTGTGACTTCTATTCTGCTGAATCTCATGGAGGTGAAGCAAGTTGATGGATCGTACAGGAACAAAAGGATACCGGAGCTGGCGCACATGCTGCCAGAAGATGATATTTATTTATTTGTACTTTTCTATTTTTTACTTATCTGCTGAATGAAAATGATATATATATATATATATCGAACGGAACACGTGAATGTACATCTACAGTAACGGCTGACCTCCCCCACGAATTACACCCATAACTTCAAAGAAATTCGCACGCTGTGGCTACGTTCTACAGCTTGCAAACACAACTATTCAGTTTGTCCAAAGTGTGTCTGTTGCGAGTTTCAGCGCACAAGCATAGCGGGCGGATTTCTTTGAAGTGATGGGTTTGATTTGTGAGGGGGCAGCCGTTATCGTGCAGATCCTGTCGCAAGACTAATAAGTAGGAGCGTGACGATTGTCGCACCCTTAATTATTATGTACTCTTGTTATTATGTATTTTTGGTTTTATGTGTGAAGCATTAAAAATGAGTAAGGATTTTTGACTCCAAAAATCTGTTTCTCAAGGAAATTCAGCTATCCTCGATAACGCATCTAAAGCCCGGTTCACACTAGGCAATAATTGCCGGCGATAAGATATGATAAGACTGCCGGCCAGTAATATGATTGCCAGCAGATTGCCATTTTATTGCTAGTGTGAACAGTGTAAAAATTGCCAGCATCATTGCTGTCAATTTCTATCTCAGCTGGGAGAGTGAGCAAGCTCTGTGGCAATTAAATACGTAAATATAGCGGCGTACGGATTGCTGCGGATTGCTGCTGGACTTACATTTCCCGCGGGACATTTCCCTTAAGTTTTACATTGGTACATTACATTGGTGTTTTGGTTTTACATTGGTTTTACATTGGTACATTGGTACATTACATGTTTTACATTGGTACATGACTTTCTTCTTCCTTCTCATTTATATCTGTAGAACAAGTGCGACGGCCCTTGAGCTTGCTCTTCCTCCACTTTGTTTCTACTTACGTGGGTTCACGTAGTGAAAGTCATGTACATTGGTACACGAACTCCGACAAAGCTTGATGAGACTGTGCCTCCGTAGCTCAGTCGGCAGAGCGTTTGCCTAGTGCGCAAAATGCCGTGGGTTCGAGTCCCACCGGAGGTCCGAATTTTTCGGACCTTCGGTGGTACATGACTTTCTTCTTCCTTCTCATTTATATCTGTAGAACAAGTGCGACGGCCCTTGAGCTTGCTCTTCCTCCACTTTGTTTCTACTTACGTGGGTTCACGTAGTGAAAGTCATGTACATTGGTACACGAACTCCGACAAAGCTTGATGAGACTGTGCCTCCGTAGCTCAGTCGGCAGAGCGTTTGCCTAGTGCGCAAAATGCCGTGGGTTCGAGTCCCACCGGAGGTCCGAATTTTTCGGACCTTCGGTGGTACATGACTTTCTTCTTCCTTCTCATTTACATTTCCCGCGGGACTAAAATTTTAAATTTCTCGCTGGACTAAAATTTTAAATTTCCCGCTATATTGCCGGCAGTCTTAGGGATGTCGTGTGAACGGGTGCATTGCTGGCAATATTGCCATTGCCCCTAAATTGCTGGCAAGTAGATTGCATGAAGATTGTCTAGTGTGAACCGGGCATGACTGGCTATGCTCTGAACGTCCGTGCAGAGCGGATGTGGAAAAGTAAAGGGAACCGCTCGACAGCATAATTTAAGATGTAAGTAGCTGTGTCCTCAAAAAGTTGGAGGCCGATGACAGGGTTTATATTCTTCTGGGGAACTGGATTTGATGGGCTTTAACGCCGTGACTACAAACTCCTATGCAGATTAATTCATCAACTCTGGCGGCACTTAATTCAGGCATTTCAAAAATAAGTGCAATTTTGTTTAAAGTCTTGTTCCCTTGGAGCTCATTAGTGAAGAAACCGAGGAAGAAACTGTGCAAGCTGTAGAAACTACAGAGAATGCTACTGTCCAACTGGACGATCTGCAGCCATCAAACCTTGTACTGATGGCAGCGTTTCTGGTAGTAAGTTACATATTAATATTGTCAGTTTGAAGCATGATCTGCTAGGTTTACGTTTTACCTTGTTCTGCAAAACTATGCCACAAGAAATTACTCTACGAACTGATCAATGTAAGCTTGCTCTACAAAATTATGCCACAAGAAATTACTGTACTAACTGACGAATTTAAGGAATTCAGGAAATTTGGATACTGGCTGTCCCAGGCTTATCAGGAGCAATTCCTTTTTTTGCAATACAAGGCTACAGATTTCCCTGGTGTACTTGCCTTACTGTGGTCGGTTTTATAAGGTCTCCTAAATTTAAGGACAACTTAGAACTGTTTAGGAGTAGTTTAAGGTGTTGATTTCGCTTGTGCACATATTGTTTATTTGCACAAAACAATTGTAGAGTCTTCATAAAATAACGTCATTTAACGGAATCGCCTGTGCTATCTCGCTTCAAAATACTTTATTTCCTGTTTGGGCTAGATTTGAGCAAGCCACCATATTGTTATGCTAATGAAATGGTGCGACAGATGTCGAAATAGTATCATAATCTTGAGCTCTATCTTTTGAAAGGATGATTTTGTTTTTTGGCCGTGACTCGTCAGTTGCATCCAAGCTTTATTTTATCAAAGAAATATAGAAAAAAGCCTACCTGCAGTCACTAAGGCAATGCCTTTGTCGGAAAAAAGAGATAGTTAATGGGCACTGTGAGCGCTTTTACCAAAAGCGAAGTATTCTGGTTGATTCTGTATCTGTTATATAGTTTCCTAACTTCGTCATTTAGGCTCTATGCTGGCCTCTCGCATGACGGAGTCGACCTGTGTCAGTGCTTCACCCTTGTACGAGGATGAAGAAGAAGAAGAGGTGGATGCCTTCCTGCCCACTGCCTACGATGTGGGCGCTGCCGCGCTCGTAACGTTGTCGCCAAAGGATGCATTCCCCCGCCCCTCTACAGCCCACCATTCATTCCAACCGCCCATCCCAGCCTCATCGCCATCATCGTCATGATTCGCAACAACAACGGCAGCAGCAACAGAATTCCCAGCCCAACCGTCGTCCCTCCGGCCGTAAGAATTGTTTCCGACGTGGTCCTTCCTTTCAGTCCGCCCAGCATAAGGGCGGGTTCCAGCCATATGGTTAGTCTCAGTTTCAGTATTGCTAGGCGTATGTATAGTTTCTTTGTTGCGTTTTATCGTATGTTGACTGACACTCTTGCTTCTACAAGCATTTTTGCAGGATCTTTGTTTTCAAGCTTAGTTGACTAAAATAATCGAGCACCTGGCGGAACTGGAACCCGCGGTTTACTGCTCAACGCGCAGACGCTCTTACCAATTGAGACACAGGGGCTTCAGTGGAATTGAGCTAAGGGTGTCTCACAGCGACCAAGTTACCCTCTGGTATTGAATAAATTGCCATGTTTAAATTGCCATATTTGTAAGTTAATATTGACTTGGTTGGCACTTGTTGGGAGGGTGGTGATTCATTTTGGGTTCACCCCAAATTGGAGCCAATTTATGGGATTTTTTGTATTGTGAAGTTTATATGGTAAAAACTACCAAAAAACTAAGGATTGCCAATTTCAGACGTTTTAGACTCTAAATTAGCGGAATATCTGAACATATATACCCTGCGAAGCCGGAAAACTGTTGAAAGTTTTGGGCAAAAAGGTAAATTTTTGCAAGTTTTTAGATAATTGGTTGGAGGTTGAAATTTAAGGGTGGGGTAGTCACCGATTCACCCCAATCATAGTAAAATATGCCAGTGTATTTAGACTAACCTAGGAAATAAGAACATCCCTAGGGCGTGCTATTAGTGAGGCAAAGGGACAATTGACGAGAAAACTTATAGCCGCTTAATAGCCCATTTGTAGGGGTAGACAAAACTGGACTCTATATTTAATGACTTAGTGTATTGGCCGTGTTGTCCCAGAGAAAGGCGTAAACGAAACAAATGCATTTGGAAATTGAGGTATTATTAACATGCTGTTTTGGTTAAGGTTTTGGCGTCATGCTGCCCATCAGAGAGGAAGGTGAGATCTCAACTATGGAAGATTCAGAAGCGGACTTTTACATGGAAAATGCTGCATTTCATGACCAGTCTAGGGGATCAGCAACCGTCGAATCACGTCGAAATGGTGGCGGATTTTCAGGTAATGATTGTTTAAATGATATGTGTGTGTGTGTCTGTCTGTCTGTGTGTCTGTCTGCCTGTGTGTCTGTCTTTCTGTGTGTCTGTCTGTCTGTGTGTCTGTCTGTCTGTGTGTCTGTCTGAATGTGTGTTTGTTTGTCTGTGTGTCTGTTTGTCTATGAATCCTTGTGCTAATTAGATAAGATAAGATTTTTTGCATAAGCAACAGTTAGACAAATATAGATCATTCTATTAAGTGAAGCCCTTGGTGTTACATACTTCGAAAGCAATTAATGGCGCGGATCCATGCGAATCAAGCCAGTTTGTTGACCAAGTGAAAACTAATGTATAAGCTCTAAGTTGCTTTTATTGCACTTTCGGTAAGTTCAATCAATTGGCGTAATTCTTTAACCATTGAATTCCCATCATCAAGAGCTTTGATATCCAATATGATTGGTTTAATTTAGGGTAAGTACTAATTAGCAGTCATAACCAGCGTATATAATTGTCATATTATTTTATATCCAAATAGTTACGTATCTCCGCGAGTGCAATACATATAGTACAGTACATTGTAGATATTATATTATATTGCAAGTGTCGGCTGACAGTACGTAGGTAGAGTTACATATCATATGTACTGGCTGCCAGTACGCAGCTTGATTTAAACAGATATACATACGTATGTAGCAGTTATATACTGCTAATTCCACATACATAAAGTCAAAGGAATTGGCGGCTAAAACAAGCCCATCTCATTATCCTGGCAATATGTATATAAATCAAATTAGGTTTCCAAATTTAGAAATCCAAGGAAGCACTTAAGTTAGTTTTTTTGCTTTTAGTATTGCACTCTATTAAGTGTTTTGGCTTGCGGTTTTTGTTTCCTGTCTCCTGTAGTAGACCCACTTTATTGGGTCTACTATATTTGGTTTTTCTTCATCAGTTCTGTTTAGTTCAGCACATTCTGCTGCTGAACATTAAACTTTGTTGCTGTTTTGGTCCCTCTTACATTTTATCTTAAATACATGATAGATATTTATTTTCTTTTACTTTGCCTTACTTTTCATTCCTTTGTTAATCCATTTTTCCCCATCTGGAGATCAGAAATTCACCAGTCGCATGCACTACTATATATACATATATATATATATATATATATATATATATCAGATTATTTTTTAGTGATTTTTTCCGGAAGGGGCTTCCCTTTCCGGGTCCGGAGGGGGGCTGAATTTAGGGTGTTTTTCCAAAAATGAGCGAAAAATCGTTATTTTTGGCGTGCTTTGCAGGTAGAAACGCAAAAGTTCTCAAATGGAATTTGGATCTCATTAAAAGGGAAGCCCAAAATTGGGATATTTCGGGGGAGGAGGTCGGTTTCGGCGGGAGGTAATTTTCGGGGGGCCGCCCTCCCTGTAAAAAAATACCCTGCATTCTGCATATAGATTATTTAATGTTATCTTTGACACTGCCGCGAAACCAATCTAGCCAGATAATGCTCAGTATTACATCATGTAGATCATTCATAATAGGCATAGGTATGGCTATTTCTGAATCTACGTAAAGCCCAAATATGCGACATCGTTGTTGTTCTTCCTGCTTTCTGCTTGTAGGCACGTGTGTTCATTTATAGGTGAATTGGATATATATATATATATATAAATAAGCAGAGCAAATACTGTATCCAGTAGTTGCTTAACAATAAAGCTGAACTGTAGGAGACTTACATTGAATGTTAGCTGCAACGTTTATATAGTAGCCGGCTAGCGAAAAAACTCAAACTGCGCACACACTACTAAAAAACCACAACGATAAAGTTTTTCTGACATTGACAAACCCCATTCTGGCTTTAATTGGTCGGGGCCACTACTACTGGCTGTATCTGGGTTTACTTTAGTCGAAAAAAGTGGGGGTAGGGAGAGTGGGGGGTAGGTCCAAAAACTCCAAAGTGGACTAAAATTGCCAAAAAATGCAGTAAAAATGGTCTTCCAAAAAATCTCGGTAGAGCCAAAAATTGGGGGATTTGGGGGAGGGGGTTCAGGGCCAATTAGGGGGGGGGCGACCTGCGTGTAAAAATACCCTGTTGTCTTACCTTGGACCTAAAGCTTTAGATAAGAGCCGTCACAGTCCAAACTACCTTTGCAGCTGCCTGTGCTAGCATCAGACACCTGACATCTAGGTCTTCTTCCAGAAATTATTTTAGACGTAGTTCTCATTTAACGCTAAAATTCCAGTGAGGGGTTCAGCTCCCGCCCCCTGGAAAAATGTCCTGCCTGGTGTGCTTTAAATTGGCATTATAGTCATCACAACAGATACCTGAGCTAGGCTTTTTTAGTTGATGCTTTCCAGAAACCGGGTACGTGCACAGATTTGTTTTGATTTGACCTTGCTTTACTTTGAATTAGCAAATGCTTCTTTTACAATTTCAAAGCTCATGCATTTGTAAAAGACAACATTTGTCTGTGAGCACAAAATTGCGGGAGTATTCATTACGCTAAGCTGCTACTCAGTCGCCACAGCTCTACTTCGACGGTCGCACGATATAGTTTTCTGATGCTTGATTTATGATCCAAAATTTACATTTGAAGTAAATTAAATGAATGCAATTAAATTAAGAAGCCCTTCTTTGTGTTGCTTTAGTCTAAACAATCTTTTACTGCTATTAAAATGTAATTTATTTTGCAGCGTCCTATGCACCCAGCGATGAATCAGTCGTTTCTTCTGGTGAAGAATCAGTCCAATCATCTGGCGAAGAGCCAATCCTACAACCGACGAAGCGCAGGTTCGGAGCAAAGAAGCCGTGGACCTCCGTCCAAGTATCGAAAGTTGAGAAGCATTTTCCGGACTTTTTAACCAGCCCATCTTTGCCGAGTAAGCAATTGACCAAGAATTTTTACTTGTTTTTTATGTTCCTGTCGAAGCATTTTGCCTACGAAATGACTGGGGTCTTAGATTTTTCTTGTCCTTGTTGAAGAAAATCTCCTCAGTTCGGAGCTGGTGGTCTATCTAGTAAAACGACCATGCATGCACCAATTTTAGGGATAGACTCACAGGTGGACAAGGGGGGGAAAGGGGGTGGAAAGGGGGGGAAATTCCCCCCCCCTTCGGCGAAGTCGTCCACAAGGGGTCGCAAAATTGCTCCCACAAGGGGTAAGAAAATTGGCATCAAGGGGTAAGAAAATTGCCCAAAAAATAGGTTTTACGACTAAAATTTCCAAAAATTCGCCGGAATTTTTCACTTAAAATCACTATTTTTGCGAAAACAACGTCCAAAAATTGCGTTTTTGCTGAAAAATAGCTTTTTTTGTAAACAAAATGGCAAAAATTGCTTAAAAATCGCCTTCAAAAGTACCCCTAAGAAAAATCCCTCTCACAAGGGGTACCCAAATTTGCTTCCACAAGGGTCAGTGAACTTTGGCCTCCCGTTCAGGTATGGATAGACTCTTTTTCTAATTTTTGAATTGTAATCTTGGACAAGGAATTTGATTCCGTCTACAGTTTGGTGGAACCACTTTTGGAAAGTGATATAACCACAAACGTTCTTTGCATCACAAAGGGCTTTCATTTGACATCAAACGTGACCAGTTTTGAACATTTTGAGTTTTTTGGCACTACCGGACACACTGGGGGTGAAATCCACTCTCCCAGGGGGTTGGAGTCACTTTCTGCGGGTAGTATAATGCCAATAGTTGTTTGCCTCATGACGGGTTTTTATTTGATGGTAAACATGATTAGTTTTGAAGAGTTTGATTTGTGACCCTACCGAGCCCCCAGGGAGTGGAACCTCTTCCCCAGGGCGATGGAACCACGTTTTGTGGGTAATATAATGACAAAAGTCCAATTTTGATGACTTCCATTTTGACCCCTGCTGAGGGGGTCGGAAGCCTCATCGGGCGGTTGAGGCACTATGCTCGATTTACTGTATGTGGATACCACTAAAAGACCGGAAAGCGTCATTTTTGTCACTTTTAAAAGTTTTCTATGTCAGAGCCTCCAAATTTTCAGTCCAAAAATCTAAACGCTTCGGAACACCATTTTAACAGTCGGTCAAAATTGCTAGGAGCTGTATAGAGCTAAACGTAATCTATAGTGAACAAATTCAGTGTAAAGGTAACAAGAAAACAAAAGGCAAAAGTTATCGCAGCAGTCCGTTCCGCTTAAGTTTTCACAAGATGTGATATCGTAGTTTTCTGTGTGATTTCTGACTGGCTGTGTTAGCAGTGCTGCAGCTTAATTTCTGTCCAGTAATGTAGGCTTTTCTGCTTTTGTTACCTACAACATTCATTGGCACGCTAAACAAAATGTAATGATTTCAGGCACCAGAGACTTAAAGTCTGTTCTGGAGAAATCAGACATTTTGCAGGAGAGAGGTTGCAATGTTGCCGGTCTTCGGGCTTTTATCCATAACCGACGCAACCAGTTTCGGCATCAGCGAAATGGATCCTAAACCGGCGAACTGCTATGCTGTTTCTGTGCTGTACTGTGCTTCTTTGTTTGGTTCTTTGGATATCTGCATGCAATATATTATTGTTGTTGTTTTCTCATGCTTGTTTTTGGATATCTGCATGCACTATGCTATTGTTGTAGTTTGTAGATCAATAATTTTTTGCTGTAGTTGTAGTAGTCGTTGATTGTTGTAGTCTGTTATCAATAATTTTTTGCTGTTGTAATCTGTTGGTCAATAATGTTTTGCTGTAGTTGTAGTTTCTCGGTCTGTTTTTCTGTTTTTAGGTTTTTAAAATTATTAGAGATATTCGATCTATACCGTAAAATTAGCATTTTGCTTTGAGATAGACTTCTTGGGCATGATGGGGGGACGCAAGGGGCATATACCAGGATTATTACTCAAGTTATGTATCAGGTCGAGCAACGCCCATCGGGTATAGTGGCACCATGAAAGATTACAGATATGCCATGGCATATTTAGATTGAACGGTTTTGTAATTTAATAATCGGCTTGGTGCCTTTCCCTTAATTAGTTATTTAAACTTAATTTGAACTGGTAACACTATACTCTGTAAACCGTATATTTAATCATATATTATTTGTTACAGTGATTTGATTTCCAGAATGATTTTTTTCATCGATGGTTTCTGATACTCCAGTTGTTACTGATCCGACCAGTCAGCTCTGAAGAGTCAACGTCCACTAGCTCTACAGGTAAAACCTTGCAATAGTCCTTGCGGTTTTTAGTGTAACTTCCCCAGCTTTAGGATCAAGCTTGTTTGCATGTGCAATGTATAGGCTATTAATGCTTGTACGGTTCTGTTTGTATTTGCAGTTAATCAATCGTTGAATTGGTATTGTAGTCTTTTGCTCGGTGCTGTTGTAATCTTTTGCTTGGTAGTTTGATTGCTATTTTGTAGTCTGCAGATCGGTAGTTTTATTTAATTTTTAGATTTTTGAAAATCATCCCATATTCAATCTTTTACCGAAAATAGGCATGCACTATGCTATTGTTGTAGTTTGTTGATCAATCATTTTTTGCTGTAGTAGTAGTTGTTGTAGTAGTTTGATGCTATTTTGTAGTCTGCAGATCGGTAGTTTTATTTGATTTTTAGATTTTTGAAAATTATCCCATATTCATTCTTTTACCGAAAACAGCATTTGCTTTTGAAGTAGACTTCTGTGACGGTTTTTTGGCGAAACTCACTTCAAAGCATTCAGATCACTTTTTTGAATGTGCAGTATATTGGGTATTGTCATTATCGTACTATTTGCATGTTCTACAGTTATATTAATTTCTATGTGATTTGAATTCAGTAAATTTTACATTTACATTTGAATACTTTACAAGATGTCTTGGCTGGTCCTGGCTAACCTGTTGTAGGTCCTGTGATTCCGTTGCAGAGACCAGAACTTAAAAATTGTGGAATTGAACCAGACAACTAGAGCAACTCACGACAAGTCTTTGTCGCCGCCCTGCAAAGCGGTAACGTTGTTCGGAATAAGCTTCCGTATGGTTGGCCTTAGTCTTGATTTTCCTCCTGAGAGAGTTGAGATAGAAAATGCGTACTGACATTTGCTAGGGAGGAGCACCTGCAGCAGTGTTTTTAGGAAGGTCTGTCTGTAGCCCCGAATTCTCCTTTTGCAATTTCCCCCATCGGAGTGTCGGGCGCAACTGTTATTAAAGCATTGCGAAAATTTGAAAAAATTGAATATTTTTAAATTACGATGAAATAGCCAAAAAACTACTTGAAGTTATTTGCGAAATGAAGCCTACATGGTCGTAGGCGTTGGTTTTTGGCGAATTTCGCAATAATCTCCTATCTGCCAAAATTTCTGTGATGATCGCTGGTTTTCCCGCGATTGTTGCCAGTCAAATAATTGGCGACATGTCGCGAAATAGTCCTATGTTTAATGAATGTACTGTACAAGTCAGAATTCCTGTCTGAACTTTCACCAGGTCCTAGAAGACAAGTAGTCTTGGTTAACTTTGCTCAGTTTCTTAGTGTTGTTTCAGTAGCCGATTTTTGTTTCAGTTTCAGTCGGTGGTTCGAAATAATTTCCGTTTCAGTCGATGGACCAAAATAGTTTCAGTCGGCAGCGTGAAATAGTTTCTGTTTCTGTTTTGGTTTCCGTCGGAGTTTCAGTTTCCGTTTCAGTTCACATTAAAAAGAACGGTTTTCAGCCTTCTGAGCTAGTATAAAGCACAATTTTATACTTATTCAGCCTCTGTTACAGCAATATTAACAGAATCAAAGTTCAAAACCTTCAAAATTTCAAGTTTTAAGGAAAGACTGAAACTAGTTTCAGTCTTTTGTCCAAATTAGTTTCAGTTTCAGTCGACAGGCTTAAAAAGTTCAGTTTTATGTCTCTTCTCAAAAAGTTTCAGTTTCAGTGACTGAAACTGAAACCTGTACAAACTGAAACCTAGTTTGAATAACCTAAGAAAACTTGTAACCTTTCAGTTTCTATGCTTAATTCTTAAGAGATTAGTTTCAATGCTTTGAGCTATGGATCCATAAAATGAACTAAATCATAAACGGTCGAAAATTCTATCAAAATGGACCACTCTTCTGATGTCTTTTCTGAAACAATGAGATTCAGTGATTTTAAGCGTCGATTCAGTTACACGCTAAGCTGGTTTTGCTTAGCGAATTAGCTTTAAGAACCTGGCCTTTTTGATCAGCCTATTTTGAATTGCCGATGGGAACTGTTGCTGGAATGAATTAATTTTAACCGCTGACTAGCTGATGCTGGTGATGGCTTGCTGAAACTATACACTACGTAGGTATACAACAAGTTGCCGATATATACCTTTGTCTTGGTTTCGCCTCTGCTGGTCACAGACAGTTTAGCACCAAATAACGCCGTTGTGTTGCTTCTAGATGATGTTTAGGTTTTGTTGGAGTACATATGCTTTAAACTTTGGATTCTCGTCTGTCTGATAGCTTGATTACTTAGGATTAGCTCATTTGATGGGTTCCAGATTTGCTTCAATTCACAATTTTCATGATTTCGCCCCAATCGTTTTGCTTGAATGTGCAGATGTTAGAGTGTTGGGAAAGTTTGATTTTCTAACAAGATCGAATTTGATTTTAAACATGAGAATGATAGATTCATCGATCAGCAGAATCGTAAAAATAACATAATAATCCGAATTCGGGTAAATCTTGTTGTTTGTGAGACAGTCTGGCTGCTAATTCCAAATCGTACGACAAAAACCTATAAATCTATTTAAAAGATTGTTTCATGAATTACCGAACTCAGGATCAACTAATCAGAATTCCCTATGGTCGACTTCACCAGGATCGTATTTCATCATACCATCCGAATTCCCCCGAAGTTATCATAGGAAGAATTCAGCACTTAAGTTCTCGTAGAAATATTGCAAAACAAGTATTTGTGCTTTTAATTGGTCAAATTGATTGGGTCAGTCAGATCAATCTGTTTGCCGTATTTTGAAGCCAACAATCTTGACACATTCTGCTTCTAAAACCGCTTGCGAGAGTGGACTTTTTCCGGTAATCGTATTTGATGTCTCATAAGAGGTTTGTGGTTAAACATCTAGAGATTGAAAAGTTTTGACAAGCAAACCCTATATTCTTCAGTAGGAACAAGTGTTGTTTAGTTTCAGTTTCAGTTAGGTCACTAACATAGTATCAGTTTCTGTCTAAGTTTCAGTCGCCAACACAAAATAATTTAGGTTTCAGTTTTGTTTCAGTCCCAGCTTCAGTTTCAGCCTTCAGATTAATATAAATAGTAATTTTATGACTATTGAGACTTCTTTTGCAGAACATTACCGAAATAGCAGCCCCAAATCTTGAAGTTTTGAGGAAATACTGAAACTATATACTTTCAGTTCTGGTTTCAAGTTTTTACCCAAACAGTATTAGTTTCACTCGACGGATTAAAATCATTTCAGATTCAGCTTCAGCAAGAGTGTATATAGTGATTTTTCAGTCACTAAAACTGAAACTAAAATTATTTTGGGAAGAGACCTGAAACTAAAATTTTTTAGGCTGTTGGCTGAAACTGTAACTGAAACTAATTTGGGTAAAAAACTGAAACCGAAACTAATGTGGATAAAAAACTGAAACTCGGACTGAAACATTCAATTTTGAAGGTGTTTAGCCTCAATTCTTTTAGTATAGCTGCAGGGGAAATCGAATAAACATTAAATTGTGCTTTCTGTTACGTAACTCATATGGCTGAAAACCGTTTCTTATAGTGACTGAAACGGAAACACAAACTCTGAAACTAATACTGAAATTCTTTTACGTTATCGACTGAAACTTAAACTGAAACTGAAACATTTTGGTCCGTCAACTGAGCCTGAAACTGAAATTATTTCTGACCGCCGCCTGAAACTGAAACTGAAGCTGAAACTAAAGTGGTCCACTCCAACAAAACTATGCATAATTGCCCTATATATCAGAAGAAAAGCAAGCCACTAGTGGGCTTCTCTTCTTGGCATTGCTTAAAGGTGCTCGGACCGAATACACGAATGTTCTCCGGTTTGGTGGGAGGGGATAGGGCAGAGTTGGCGCCGGGTCCTGGTACCCGCGGGCCGGGGCGGGTCCGGGTAACTATAGGACCCGCGGGTCCGAATCCGGGTCCAAAATACTGAAAAAACTGGATTTTAATACATTTAAGGATGTTAAAACATTATAATTTGTTCTTTTCTTTTCTAATAAAAGGTTGGTAGAACCATGTGTTAAGCATTGAGATACAATGTTTAGTACCTAGTTGTCTTTCTAATCTATGTTATTCTGCTGGGCTAGAAGCAAAATATGTAACTAGAATTAGAAGTAGAAATACAATAACTCAAATTAATAACTTGGCATAAAATTTGCATTGTTTTCAAATATAAGCCACCAAAAATTCGTTCACGTTCTTTCCTCCAGAGCAATCGTAACTTATCCGAAGGACAGCCTCGCATACACTGTCTCTGGACTCATGATGAAAAGCTGCTACAATATCCAAACGAGATCCCAATTCTGAAGCTCTAGCACTCACATTATTTAAAAATTTCCTTAAAACGTGGAATAAACGTACCTCAAACTTATCACAGGTTTTATTCACACTATATAAAACAGTTGTAAAGTTGCAGTAAAATTTAAGAATGCAGTGAAGGCCTGAAATGCAAACTGGATTTTTTTAAATCCAGGTACCCGGATCCGGGTCTGGATGGGTCCGGGTCTAGCCAAACGGGTCCGGGCCGGGTCTGAAGTTATGGACCCGCAGCCAACTCTGTTTTGCCCTCTCTAGCTGCCAGAAATAAAGGGGTCTGATCCTACAACAAAATTGTAGCCTAAGTTAGTAACAAACATAAATATATAAATAATAAATAAATAAAGCACAAAATAAGAAACAGAAAGAGTAGGAGGGGTGAAAGATTGGAAGAAGCATGAGGTGGTCATTACGGATTTCATACTTTGTACTTATCTTGTACATTTTATAATATAGTTACAACTATATGCATTCGAAAGGTCTCGTTTTCTTGGTGAATATACAGCCAACTTTTCTAACTTGGAGTCAAAATTTTGTCAGTTTTGCAAGAATCAAATAAATCTATTATTTTTTGAGCAGTCCGGAATATTAAACTAATAATGTCACAAAGGAGAGGAGAACTCACAGAGGAGAAATACAGGAAGCATGGCCCTCATTCAATTGTTAACCAGTAGTATCATAAGAATGTAGTTTTTTCAGAAACACGACCAACTCTTTTAGCGATTGTGGAGACTTTAGTTCGCAAACTACAGGGTTGCCTCTTAGCAGACTTGTTCTACTGAAAATAACCCGGGATCCTTCTTAGTTGCCCTGATTGCTGCTTTCCAGCGAAAGTGGTCGAACACTAAAGTTGAGAAAAGCAGGAAAATCCAGGTTGCGCATACATTAAGTTCTCCACAATGAAGAGCGATTTCATATTAACCAAGGAAGAGTCCCTAGCAATTTGATAGAGATATCGAATGATGTAACCGATGCCTCACGAGAAAATTTACTCAAACCTGCAAAAAATCTGGAAAATCCACTCCATCTAAAATTCAGTAAAAAATTTTTATAACATAAAATTAGCTCCATTGTATTCAGTAAAACGACAAAATGTTAATCTATAAAATAGCTTCCTGTCTCCTTGTTATGAGTTAGTAATAGGTAATGGTTTAGAGTTGACGTTTCCAAAAGGAATCACCAGAGATAAAGGAACGTTCTAGGCTAAATTTTGCAAAGTAAATAAATCTAAACTGGCTTCGACGGCAAGTGGTGTTTGAAAAGCCCAAAGAATGGGAAACCGAACCAGCTACGTAGGCGAATCCATAGCACAAGTTGCCAAAAAACCGAGATAGGCAAAACCACAGAATGGAAATACTCGTTCTGTTCTGTAGACAGGCACATAGCATACAAAAGCCACACTGTACTTTATCATCTTGGGCATCCTTGTCAGCATTTCGTTTCTACAACATATCCATTGCAGAAACATTGTCATTGCAGGATGCCCAATGCAATCCAGATCTATCTATAATAGCAATAATAAGGTCCAACCCAAAGTAGTACACGTAAATAAAGCAAGGTGCTCTCCAAAGTATCGACATCACTGATAAAAAACAAAGGAAAAAGGATCCGCTGCTGCTCTGCGACATTGCTGTTCACACTTTTCTCATCGTGCTTACAGGTATACACTTCCGCTGCATGACAAAGGTACATATGTGCGCATCCATACTATGTGATAGGTTTAAAAATTGAAAGAAATGGAAGGAGACAGAAGCAACAACCTACTTTCTGAATCTGCAGCACGAACATCTGCTCCAAACCCCAAAAGCAGTTCAAGGAAATCAGTATTCGGGAGGGCTTTAGCGGCAACTATCAAAGGAGTTTGTCCAAAGCCATTCCTTGCATTGACATGTACACTTGGATGCTGAAGAAGAGCCCGAGTGACGTCCACCAAGCCGACTCGAACAGCGGGATGTATTGGAACATCTCCCTGAGAATCCGGAATGTTTGGATCAGCACCCAGGTCTAAAAGAAGCTGAACTACAAGAGGTCGAACATAGCGAGTTGCCAGGTGAAGAGCAGTTTCTCCTAAAAATAAAAGCAATAGATAAGAACAAACTTGTAGGGCTGTAGCGAGTTAAACAAGTTAAGGTGGTGATACCTTTAGGGCAGATATCGAAGGTTGACGGCTCAAATTAAGATGCACTTTGAAGAAACTTTCCAAAATAAGACCTGTTAGCGTTCTACCACCTTTCGCGCAGTCCCGTTTCAAAAAATCGACATTTCCATTCAACTCATACTCAACTGTTGTGAATTTTTGACAGCTGGGCAGCAGCTGCATAGCTGTAACTATATTCATTCGAAAGAGCTCGCTGTGCTCTACGTTTTTGCTTTTTGAAGCTACTTTTTAACTTTTCTCTGTTGTGAGATATAGCCAGCTTACTAATTTTGGCGCCAAGAACTTGCCATTTTTGCCGAAACCAAATATATAATCCATCAATTTCTTGAGATACGCAAGCTGCAAAAATTAAACCAAGGTTGTTGATTTGAAGGTCTCACATAGGCCAATAAGATAAGCTAATAAGCTAAGATAAGATCTGTTAGCGTTCTAACACCTTTCCCGCAGTCCCGTTTCAAAAAATCGACATTTCCATTCAACTCAATTTTTGTGGATTTTTGACAGCTGCGCAGCAGCTGCATAGCTGTAACTATATTCATTCGAAAGAGCTCGCTGTGCTCTACGTTTTTGCTTTTTGAAACTACTTTTTAACTTTTCTCTGTTGTAAGATATAACCAGCTTACTAATTTTGGCGCCAAGAACTTGCCATTTTTGCCGAAACCAAATATATAATCCATCAATTTCTTGAGATACGCAAGCTGCAAAAATTAAACCAAGGTTGTCTATTTGAAGGTCTCACATAGGCCAATAAGATAAGCTAATAAGCTAAGATAAGATCTGTTAGCGTTCTAACACCTTTCCCGCAGTTCCGTTTTAAAAAAATCGACATTTCCAGTCAACTCAATTTTTGTGGATTTTTGACAGCTGGGCAGCAGCTGCATAGCTGTAGCTATATTCATTCGAAAGATCTCGCTGTGCTCTACGTTTTTGCTTTTTGAAGCTACTTTTTAACTTTTCTCTGTTGTGAGATATAGCCAGCTTACTAATTTTGGCGCCAAGAACTTGCCATTTTTGCCGAAACCAAATATATAATCCATCAATTTCTTGAGATACGCAAGCTGCAAAAATTAAACCAAGATTGTTGATTTGAAGGTCTCACATAGGCCAATAAGATAAGCTAATAAGGGACTGTGTCAAAATTCTAGGGTGCGTAACGCGTTTTGAAAACTCGCTTTTGTTGCAAACGTGTACACGCTTTTTCCTTAGATGCTACTCGCTTTGCTTTTAGAAAACGCGCTTTGCACTTTTTGTCCGTCTAAAAGCCTGACGCCTACCAACATAGCAGACAGGTGTGCTTCATTTTTTGGCCAGTCTGAAAACAATTTTTGCTACAGTCAGCAGCTTCCAGTTGTTGCTTACTGTTGTGGGCAGTTGCAGTATGAGCAAAGATTTAGCGGTTGTTATTTATTTGAGTGAGGCTGGCCAAAGTTTAGAGCCAGTTTGGGTTGATGTTGTGACTGTTGATAAGTTTGTCGAAAGTTCTTTATGCGAACCTGACAAACATGGTGCCATCTACTTTAAAGGATCACCTTATTCTGTACACACATTTGCAGTGTTTGCAAATAATCAACGCAGGGAAGCCGAGAAAACAAGTGATGACTTGATTAACGAATTTAGTGCAATCCGGTCAAATGGCGTTGATGTAAGTAAAATACGTTATTTTAATTAGATGATAAAAGTTTACTTAAAGTTAAGCTTTAAAAGTAAAAAGTTCATAGCAAGAACAATTGTTTTCCTCAAATTTTTTACCTATCAATTTAATAGTTTCCTATCCATTCCTATTCCACCATTACCTAATCACCTAACTGTTCACTAATTAACATTCTTTAATAAAAGTTCACGCTTGATGTTTGTCAGAAACCACCAGTAATGCAAATTGCATGATATCTTATGCTTAAACAGAATGCATTAACAAATTGTGTCTCTTTTCATCAGCTTTTGAGTAAAACACATATCTGCAGCCAAAGGCACATCGATTACTTTTATCCAAGTCAGGGTCCCTCCGAATCCAGGGAAAATCCGACAGTTCTCTTATTGTTCGGAAGTGAGGTTTTCGGTTCCGAACTTTATCGGCTTCTGGCAAAGGAACTCCACTATGATAAAGTAGATAACTTGGAAAATCATGGCCGCTAGTTCGCATTCCCCCACATTTGCAGGTAGAACTGTTACATTTAACAAATTCCAGCTTATATTTAGCACGGTTGCAGTGAGTTAAATAAAACTTAAGTTCTTCCTTAACTTTGGCAGGGGTCGCTGAAACGTTTTTCTGCAAAGCTGAGTGGATCTCGTGGTAAAATTCGTCAGGATAGGAATCAACGCTGGAAGAATCACGTTTGACAGAATAAACGTCGGTTCCATACGAATCGAATCGATCTGGCCTGAAATACCCAGCGCAAAGGTCGACAGCTGCGTCAAGCACCTCACCGGTCTTCTCTTCCTTTTCATTATGGTCAAGTTGTTGTTTCCACGGTGGCAAAGTTTCACCAGGAAGCGTAACTGGCAAAACAACCCCTGCTAGTCGTTTGGTGAGATTGGACCACCTTCTCTCGATAGGATTATACTTCGAGTACCCCGGGGCATACGAGGACAGAATTAAGCAGTCTAAATTCAAATCCGACCAGAGCCTGCCGTACATGAAGATGTTTGCCAAGGAGCGACCACTCCAATCGGGCCCACCGTCACAAATGAGAAAGACAGTCCTCTTTCCTGATTCCTTGAGAAGTTGTGGCAGAAAGTGAAGAAGATGATTAATATGTCTGCCTGAAGTACTTTTATGGTATTTTTGGACAGACAGAAACAGGAATAGAGGACCTGTCTTTCCCATTTTTTGTCGAATTCTTCCTAGACTATCGTAGAATGTTCCCTCCTCGCGGCATGTAACTGGGCTTTCAGATCTGCAGCGTTGTCGTCGGGACTTCAAGCGATTGTTTGGAAAGCTGGTAGCACTACAACTGCGCAGGGGCTTATTCTGCAGGATCATGTAACCAGAGGGAGTGATCTTGCAATCTAAATTGGAATAGTGAGATTTGCGTTTGAGAATTCAAAATTTAACAAAACTTTGAACACCGTTTATGTATAACTGCTGGTATTCTATAATTAAATTTTGAACCACCTCAGAACAATTTTGAATTTGTTTACCGTAATTTGAATTTGAATTTGCAATTTGTGAAAGCTGCCATTTCCTCAATTTTTGGAGTTCAGTCAGAAAGATACACTATATATATATATATATATATATATATATATATATATATATATATATATATATATATATATATATTTAACTTTGATAAAAAGCTGAAACTGATTGCGCTAAAACCAACTGCTAGTGACTAAGTGTTGTTCACCGGCCCAGTTCTTGGTGGGCCGGCCGCCCTGTACCGGCCGGCCGGTTTCAATTTTCGACGGCTATCCAAAATACAAGTAAAAATATAAGATATTTGATAGTTTTCAAGGCAAATTTTAGCAAGTTTAAGGCAATAAGCCACAGAAACTGGCACTGGCCGGTCGGCTGTCCCGTATTTGACCAGCCGGCTGGTCACCGGCCAGCCGGCCCAATCTGGACCTGGTCAGCCGGCCCACTGTGGACCTGGCCGGTCGGCCGGGTCCAGGCAGGACAGCCGGTCTAGACAGGGCCGGTGTACAACACTATTAGTGACTGCTTTATTTGCACATTTCATTTATATACCTGTAACAGGAAAATTATGGTCAGGATCATTTGGAGCTTTGTTGGCTAAGTGTAGACCCCGTGGGCGATGTAAGCTGCTGTTAGCTGGGATTCCAATGTTTACCTTATTCTTATTATCTACTGATAAAGTCAAAATTTCGCGTTGAAATATTGAAGCCAAATCTAGCAGATAGTTGATCTGGCTAGCCGAATAATGAAAATCTGGGTGCTTAACAACGGTCAAGTCGTTTCTCTTCGGGGGATGCTTAAAATTTACCAAATTCTTGTAGTATTTCGAGCAGACATTACTAGCTCTAGGAGCTTTTCCCAGACGTCTGCAGGTACTACGGCTAACACGTAAACCCTGCTCAAACGCATATTTTTCCTTTAGCATTGCATTCAAATTCCTCTGAAGCTCAGTACACGAAACACCGCAGGCAAAAGCCGTGTCTTCGCGTCTTCGCTCGTGAGCTCCAGTTGCATTTTGGTCTAAAATTTCTTCAGCAAATCTCACTATTTCGGGGAATTTTTGGTGAAGGGGTGGTCTTCCACGGGGCCGTTTTATAAGTGGCATGGCTTCGTCATCACTGTCGCCGAAAATCCAGTCCAGGTCAGAGCTGTCAGAGTCATAATCTAATGCCCAACTTCTGAATTCCTCCATTTATAAAGCTACCATTAGATAAACATAAGCGAAATAATATAGTTGAACTAAGTAATATGTAAAGCAAATCCAGGACTAAAACAAACGGAAAGAACAAAAGAAATATGGTATAAACTTAGCTAAAACAAAAGCTTAATAATATCGTTGTGAATTTTTATATCTATTTTAGATGGGGACCTGTGGAGGATGTTATTTGGTGCAGAGAAAACGGCAAAGCCAAATGTCGTCTGCGGTCACACCTACCAGTCCTGATCCAACTGCTGAAAACCATGAGCACATGGTCATGAAGTTTCAGCTCAATGCTGTGAAGACCATGCTCAGCGACCAAGGAAAAAGGATGAGCCAGATCTTGCATGAATTGGGAGCGCTGCGAACCGAAGTTAATTCTAAGCTGCAGTCCCTGGATACCAGAACCGCTGGGTTAGAAAACAACCTAGAGCTGATTGCAAAAACCATTGCACGAAGGTAAAAGCGACACATGCTAAATTGCTAATAATTAAGGAAATTTTAGGGCACTTAGGGCAATTTTTGAAGGAACTTCCTTCGGTAGATTAGAGCCTAGAGTAATTAATTGATAAGTCTGTTATCAGAGCAAAAACTATGCTTTGTTCGCTAATGGCTGATCTCTCCGCAAATGTGACCCACAGTTCATGTTCTGAAGTTGGAAGCAGGCAGAAAATTCGCGCACACACTGTTTGTGGTTTTTAGCTTAATCGCGTAAACATACAGGGAGTGAACGTACGACCGTTTCGACGATGTACTGATTTGAAGGCTCACTAGGGTCTAATTTGCGGAGGGAGGGTACTCTTGGTATAACCGTTATCGGTACCATAACGTAAGAATTTGTGATCTACTTGGCTCTAGTTCTTGATTTATAATTGCAGGACCAAATGTAGCAAAACGGCGTGTCGCCAGTTGATTCCATATGCAAATGATCAAACCAACAGTGAAACAGACCATGTTGTTAATCCAGGACTGCAGCTGGCGTTTGAAAACTACGCAATTGCCACGCCTATGGGGACATTGACAGACACTCAGTCACATAGCTCTGCTGATTCGCAAGGTGAAGTTTAGAATTCTACAGCATCCAAACTGTTATACATTTTTCATACCTTTTATGCACTTTTATTTTTATATGCTTTAGTCTATTATATACTTTTTAGAAGCGCTGTCAAGTTCGTATGCGAACAAACCCAGAAATAATCAGGCCGAGCCGAACCGTTATACAAATCAGCATCTCAACGAATTATTAAACCTTATTAATGAAATGTTATTAGTAAAAGGCAAAGCAATGTTATTAATAGAAAGCTAAGCTACACTACTGTTTTTAAGATTATTACTGTCTCAGCATGGACAAACCAAAGTTCAGTAAACTAGGACAAATTTTAACTAGAGCCGAGACTTTACCTCGCCGAGCCGGGTCTGCGGGCCGAACCAAGCGATCTAACCTCATTTTATAGCAACACCCAGCCGAGACTCGTCTTCAGGCAGCCAGATTCAGAGATATTCACAGAAAGAACTCCTACGATTATGCATTTTTGATAAAATTGATAATTTTGTTCACAGTGCTTGTGGAATGTGCTATCAGTGCTCTTTCTATCAGTTATTATTTTAGATGCTGCAAATCAGCCAACTATTGACGGTGACTCAGGTGAAGAGGCTATGATCAATCAAAATTCAACCTCGCCAGTTTCTCCGCCAATAGTCAACTTTCAGGACCAGCCACCGCAGGAAGGTACCCCGGTGAGCAATGCTGCTCCCAGTGGCCCCATACCTTCTTGCAAGATTCGAAATTCACATCTCTGTCATGGAGGCTGTTACAACATTGTCCCAGATGGCCCTCACCCGACAGATCCGGCAGACACCTATTTGCTCGGATCAGTTGATAACGAGTCTCGTTATAAAATCAGTTTAAAATTTTTTGAAAGTAAAATTTTACAAGCTGTTATCTTGGCGGACAATATTAGCCAGCAGGAAAAGCCAAAACGCTTAACTCTAAAGCTGCTATCTATTCTTTTCTCTCGAGACGAACTGTCAAAATCCAACGTCAGCGGCAGTCCCAGAAAATTCAACAACGTGGTCTACAACAAAACTCAACTATGCAGACGAAGAATGGGGGTGCTGACCCGGGAATTAAATAAACATTTTCCTGAAATTGCCATGTCGTCCAGTCCTCAGAAGATGTCGAAAAATGTCAGAGTCTGGATCAATGCTACGTGTCGCCATTCTTACAACAATCAAAAGAAAATTGGAAAAATGTAGATGATGAAAGCAAATTTGATGTACCTTGACTGTGCAATTTGCTGAATTGTAAAAAGTATCAAACTTGTAGTAAAAATGAAAAATATCTATGCTTAAAGTGCCCAAGCTTTAAATAGTTGAATGAAAAACTTAAGCTTTTGCAATAGCTTTAGCTTTATCGTTCAGTCTGGTAAAAAAAGTGTAGCAATGTATACGCACTAGTGCATTAGTGTAGCAATGTATACGCACTAGTGTATTAGGGTTTAGGTATAGACAATTTTTTACATTAACATACAGCTGAGCTTTGCCTTTTCAAGTTTTCAACAATAAAGGCAAAAGACTTGCAGCTAAAAAGCAGACACTTAGTGAAACACGGTTATTGGACTGAAAACACGGTTTGACTAAACAGAGTACACGGTTTGAAAGCGTGTAAGCAAAGCGCGTAACGCACCCAAATACGCACCCTAATTTTGACACAGTCCCTAAGCTAAGCTAAGATCTGTTAGCGTTCTAACACCTTTCCCGCAGTCCCGTTTCAAAAAAATCGACATTTCCATTCAACTCAATTTTTGTGGATTTTTGACAGCTGGGCAGCAGCTGCATAGCTGTAGCTATATTCATTCGAAAGATCTCGCTGTGCTCTACGTTTTTGCTTTTTGAAGCTACTTTTTAACTTTTCTCTGTTGTGAGATATAGCCAGCTTACTAATTTTGGCGCCAAGAACTTGCCATTTTTGCCGAAACCAAATATATAATCCATCAATTTCTTGAGATACGCAAGCTGCAAAAATTAAACCAAGGTTGTTGATTTGAAGGTCTCACATAGGCCAATAAGATAAGCTAATAAGCTAAGATAAGATCTGTTAGCGTTCTAACACCTTTCCCGCAGTCCCGTTTCAAAAAATCGACATTTCCATTCAACTCAATTTTTGTGGATTTTTGACAGCTGCGCAGCAGCTGCATAGCTGTAACTATATTCATTCGAAAGAGCTCGCTGTGCTCTACGATTTTGCTTTTTGAAACTACTTTTTAGCTTTTCTGTGTCGTGAGATATAGCCAGCTTTCTAATTTTGGCGCCAAAAACTTGCCATTTTTGCCGAAACCAAATATATAATCCATTAATTTTTTGAGATACGCAAGCTAAACTAAGGATGTCGATTTGAAGGTCTCACATAGGCCAATTATCGGAGGCATGGTCATCATCCAATTGCTATCCCGAAGGCTGCTATCATAGAAAATGCATGTAGTTGTTGGGAAAACACAACCAGTCTTAATCCAGCGATTGTGCAGTACTTAGTATGCAAGCTAGAGGGTTGCTGGTTAACAGATGCATTCAACCTAAAAAAATACCCAGGGACCCTTTTCTAGTTGCTCAACTCTCTTAAGCCTTTTGATCCTTCCTAATTAAAACGCAGCATTTTGTTTCCATTCTCTTCCCTACCATGTTCAAAAAAATTTTGTTTAAGGTTCTCGTTTTTCAATTTTTATTAGCGCCAGTGGGAAGTATTCAATTAAATTTAGTTCGACTGTGCGGTATGCTACTGCGTTTACACTTTTTCCTGTTGCGGCGACCAGAAGAGTACAGAAATTAACTCTGTAGCTTGATGCTACAACACTGCTACCGATTATACTCAGATCAACAGACACAGATGCAATCTCTGAAAACTGTTCAACGTTTTATATATATAATTAGTTTGTATTTCTAATTCACCGGATCAATTCAATTAATTTCAGCAGTATTAAAACGTTTGCATGATTATCTTTGAAACCCCATTTCGTGCTTCTTTTGCTAAAGACGTGTACCATAATCTGCGCTCTTTTTGTTCCGAAGGGAGAATCTTAGAAAATCTTTAGGGCAGACAGAATCTACGACAATAAAAGAGAAAACATATAAACCAATCAAGCAAACAATATGAAATGGTAGTGTTTGCACTCACAGCGATCTGTACAGCAATGGAGCTTATTTGCAGTTTAACATTGCAAATGTAATACGAATGCAGACTCTTAAAGATTTTGTTACTTGCTTCCAAACCCTTCTCGCAGTTCACGAAATAGTGTCAAAGATTACATTCAGCTTAACTTGGAGTCCAGCTTTTTTGAAGCATTTACGTAGATGTTTCGGAAAAAGATTTGGTAAATGTGAATATACTACTATTAAGATGAGGTAAGAGGAGTCCATGTAATCGTAGCGCCTTGAAAAATTGGGCTCCTCAATAGATGCAGTTATTTTTGAAAAGTGATACTCTTTGATGTAATCTTTATCCAGAAATGAACACCGATATACTAAGTCAAGAAGAAGTAGTTATTCGATGTTCTCCGTTAGTATTAGCATTTATGCTAATTTGTTACGGCAAAGTGGTAAGGTGTTCAACTTTGGATCCGATAGTCCGAGGTTCGAATCCTCTCTGCCACAAGGCTTTCACAAATCCTCCTGAGCAAGGGACTAAGCCCATATCCGTTCACCGTGGACAGCTATCCATTCTTAATTGGTCGGTAAATGGGTACCACTAATGTGGGAAGGTACCTGCGTCTGGCATGTAGGGCATCTGCCTCGAGGAGCTGGCTCCTCCTCCATGGTTGCAGTCATTATTCGAGGTGACACTCCTGGCTCAAGGGCTGTGTATCAGAGATGAACACCGGGACCCTAGACTTTGACAAGGGTAGGAGAATTCTTCGAGGGTTACCTTTACCTTTTACTTCACCTAACTCCAGCACAATGTTATTGATAGGTAATAAATATTAAACCTACGTCACTTCAATGTTTAAATAATTATACTATTTCTAATTTTCCTTATTTGAGCTGCACGTATAGAATATATACCTTCTGTAGCATCATTTGCATCTTTTATATCTCCAACAGACCTCTGACTTGAATTTCTTAGTACGTCAGAGGGGATTCCGGTAACAGTGAATGCAGGGGTTTGGTCCCTGCAAACAATGAATGGAGGGGTCTTGTCGTAGTGGTATACTCTGCATTTTGAGGGTCGTTTTAGTTTGAAGGCCAATTTAATGAAATCGTGACTGACTGTAGTTTCTTCTCAATCATCTTGTTAATAAAAGTTTATGCAAATAAATACTGTTTTACACGGCAACGGATAACACAGTTGACTTGTCAAAACATTGATTTAAAAGTCTGAAATAATAAATCTCCAAGTCTCCTCGATGTTGACGACAAAACTTGAGAATAACCCAAAATAACGGTATCACGTTGTTTGCACTAACCTAAGCAGGTAACAGAATGATATTAACAATACAGCTGATAAATATGTTGTGTACGTCAACAGATCCCAAAAATTAACAAATATCAACATTTCAGTCTTTAAACAAAGTGTCAGTTCGCTTGGTTGTATTTTTCGTCTTGAGTTAACTAATGTCGAATAAACAAATTCATTTTGCTACTTTAGTAGAGGATCACGCAGAACTCGCTTGCTGTGCGGCTGTGTCACTATTGCACTATTTTAATGCGGACGACAATTTTGATTATGAAACTCACAAACAGCTATATCTTTTGGTAATCGCAGATTTCTTGGCATTTTCGCTATTTTTTGAGCAAAGTAAGTTTTGGGGTCTATGGTTCATGATTGCAAGAGTTCACGACATAGTTCACGTCCAAAAGCTAGAATATATAAACCAAATTTGAATAGTTTATTGAGACCTAAACCGGCTTTACTCTTCATGTACTGTTATACGTTCATATATGCTATGAAATTATTTCGAAATGCTTATTTCTATTTCAAAATGTATTTCAATTCTAGGAGGCCTCGGAAATTTTTTGCACTCATGCAAGAACTGCATCTGCAACAGTCACACCAAGCAGATGTTATCCCGGTCGATCCTACAATGGAGGGAGTCAGCGATCTTGCATTGGATTGATATAAATGTTGGAAACTGCAATGCTACATGTAAGTATGTAGGTCCTGAACACTGCCGATTAAAAAACAACAAATATTGACCCAGGTTAATGTGCATTTGAATGGAAACAAAAACTGACAGCAGACCACGCAATGAAGAAATGCAGACAATTTGGTAAATAAGAGAAATGTTGTTGCCATAACAAAAGATTTATACGTGGTTGTTTACACGACTTATCAGGTTTTCGGACTAATTCTTTCTTGAGTCCCGAGTCGTCACAGTTATAAACATAGACAGCTCAGTGAAACGACTATTCCACCAGCAGCAACGAGCTCAAAGTGACTTTATTTTAAGAAGGATATTTATTCTGAAAAAGTTTCCTTAAATTTTGAGCCTGTCTCAGGGAGCGCTTCATTCGACTTGCCTTCTGCAAACCCAGTGCGAGACAACGCCAAAAACATAAGCCTTCTGGCTCTGAAGGAGGGTTTCTGATCAACTGACGGCCGCTGCGGGTTCTGTAACATGAGGGTAGCAGAGCTTCCTCAGATAACCCTCCCTGTAGTGGATAATTTATGTTGTAAACAAGTATATTTATGTTAGCCGCTTGGACGAATGTCCAATCACTAGACTGAGTGTCTTCATGAGAAGCTTTCTCCTCAAAATCGATCTGATCGAATTCCTCATTTAATACTTCTAAGGCTTCTCTGCTATGCACACAGATTGGATTGCTAAATAGAGTTGTATTATCACTCGGATAAAAATAGCTGTATTTTTTAGTTCTGGTGTTCTGTAGAATGTACCCCAGTTGGATATTGAATTTAAAGTTTCCTTTTTTCTTTTCCTTGTTTTAATCGAAAAATCCCTTTTTTCATCGTAAATTTTCTCTACAGCGTCCGCTAATTCAGAGGTATTAAAACTGCTCACGGGAAAATTAAAAATCTCCTTTAACCCATCACCCTGTTTTATAATCTGAAATTTCAGCTTCATAGTCCTTCAGGAGTTTCTCTGATGAGTTACCTTCTGAGGGAAGATCCAACTAGTTTTGGTTTCGGTCTGCAACTAAAACAAAAGAAATGCTATAAAATAACTAAAAGCATTCACCAGTTTGAAGGGGATTGCGTTAACCCAAAACTACAATAATGCTTTCGAAAATTAAAGAGCTTCAGAGCGAATCGTTGAAAACATTGCTGTCTTGTATTTTGTTCAAAGTGTCAAATCGCTCCAATTTATTTTTGGAGGAGAAGTTTGATAAGGGTCTATTAATTCTGTGTAGCATGCGATGAAATAGCGCTAAACAGGCATGCGATAGACATAAAACTAAATCTCATTAAGTTAATGAGAAATAATATTGCTGTAACATGCTGAACATTATAAATGATCACTTTCTTATGCTTCCTTACAAAGTTCATACAGGGCCTAAAGCAATTCCAGTAGTCCTTAGCTATAACTTATATATGCTTTCGTCGTCGAGAACCCGTTAGATTTACCAGAACTCCCCTCTCGGCCCCCCCCCTTGGAGTGGGGGGGGGGGTAGGGGCCCACGCGGCAACGGCCGTCGCCGCTTGTAACAGCTGATACTGACATTACTAAACACACGGTGTTTTACTTTAGACGATTAAATTCAAATATTCTGGTTCTGCTGCATTTGCTTCTATTTACCTGGTTTCAAAGTCAGCTGTTCAGTGAGTTTAAGATATGCCTCTGACCTGTTTTTGAATCCACCAGGGTAATTAACAAAAATAATAATGATAATGATAGTCTCTTTAACATTCCAGCAGGATAACTACTTGAGCTGGTCTCGCATTAGGCAATCTAAAACAAATTCATTATTGATATTTTAGTTGTTTATGGACAATCATCGGGGTGTTTTAACTCTTGCGAGCATACAGGTGCTTGGGGGGGGGGGGTTTGGGGGGGGTTGGCCCCCCCAGAATCCGGATTTTTCCGGTTAAAAACCGGAAAAATCCGGCTTTTCAGCGGCCTTCGGCCGCCCTTCACCCCCCCCAGAACTTCCCCTCCTGCACATGTCTGCTTGCGAGTATTACCATCAGTTCGGTACAATCGATTGCTCGTATCGTACTGATACATTTCCTGGCAATCCGTTTCCACCTGGAGCAGGCGGCTACAATGTGGTGAACTTTTTGAAAACTGTGAAATATTCATATTACCGCCAATGAAAAATTTAACTGGAACCCGAAATTTCCAATTTTATGAAGAGTGCTTAGAACAAGATAGTTTCTGTGTTCATTGGTTTGATAATACCCATTCAGACATTCGGATTAAAAATAATCGACTCTGTCAACAGCTTACTTTGAACCCCACACTAACACCAACGCCTGAACTCTCCACGACCACCTCAACAACTACTACTACTACTACCACGACAACTGTTGCAACAACAGCAACAGCTGTATCCGCTACTGCCACTGTTGCCGATGTTACCACCTCTCTTAGTAGCAGGAAGGCGGTAACTACCATTAAACAACTTACAGCTGTTACTGCAGTCAGTGGCCTTCGCAGTACCACTAACTACACGGCACCTAGCGTAAGAACACACCTGTTTTCTTTGAAAAACTAGATTATTGCTGGCTTAGGGTCGATACTAACCACTCTTACTTGTCTCTCACTAATATATAGCCTTTATCGATTGTTAAGGAAACTGGTGAAGTACCGGCCAGAGCAACGTGCTCCAACTGTTACACTGAATCAACCAGGTCCTACAAACGATTCTGATGGATAGGAAATTCCACGATTCCAGGTGCCTCGACCACCTTGCGAAGCAATGTATTACAGCTGTCCACCACTATTGTTTGATTTAATGTAAAACCGCTCGATAAATTAATTTATTGTTTTAAAATTTACCTGTTCCCCGTCACTTTGTTCAGCCTTTGAAAAGATAGAGGCCCGTCCGCCTCTATCTTTGGCACAAGCCATGTCTTTGGCCTTTCGCTTTCGCGTTTTTCGAATACCTGCGAGCACTCGCCCATACTGGAGTCAACCGCCAACTCCACGATTTTCAGCCTCCACTTTTGATTCTTCTTCCATCAGTGCGGTAACAATCTCGTCTGTCTGCTTTGCCAGTTTTTTAACTGCCCCGCAAAAAGCAAGTCCGATCCTTTAGTCTTATCCGGAACCATGGTTTCTGGGTTGGAGCTGGATACAGCATAATACTTTAAGGTCACGCAGGCAAAGTCGGGTTTTACCCCGCATCGACCAACTTCAGCAAATAAACCATTACCCACTGGAAATAGTTTCCTGATAGTGGGGTCCAATATAGCTGACCTGATGAAATTTCTAAGTGACTCGCTAATATAATCAATTGATGCCATGACTTTGCATTATAACATTAAGAACATTATTTTCGAAATCTAGTATAACTCGGATTTATGTATTTGACTAATTGCTGAACAACAATTATTAACTAATTGCGTTCATTCGTTTCGTTAAAACTTTACATGCAAATAGGTTAAATTCAAGTTAATCACAAATAAGTTTCCGAAAAGACTAAGAAGTCAGCTGCTTATTTTAGCTAACCGAAAAACTCATAAACATCTTCCACCGTTATACATAGAATCGACCAATAACTTTACGTTAATATTTGGTGCGTGTGACATCTACAGGCTAATGCAACTGTTTGTTTCAGAAATCTTTGATCTGGCTTTGGCTACTTTTGGTTACACTGGGGGGTATTGTCAGAATGGTCAGTTTCGTCTTGGTACGGAGACAATTTAAAAATAGACGCCAAACCGCACCAGTGGAGCCTTGTCCAGAAGAAAGGAAAATAGATCTGATTTCTTTGCGGTGGTCGGATTCAGTTGGCGTGACATTGCAAACAATTGTAAACTTCGAAATTGTTCTCAGAGAATGGATGATAGCGGTTTAAGTGTGCAGCAAAATCAATCTTTGACGCAAAAATCTCGCTGGAATGACAAACACGACAGCAAACGGGATGATAGTTCGCCCTAGCTCTAAAGTAGGCTGTCTGTAGCGTAAATGCCTTAGGCAAAGCTTCGTTGTATAAATCTTCCAAAGAAAAGTTCCGCCAATACGGGAAATTAAAGTCACAGTAGCCGAACATCCAAGACTCTGTATGATTCATGCATTGGACGCTTGCAAATAACGGTGTCTGTGGAATTCGTGGTTGTGTATATACATACTTTCTCGAATCCTGTAATAATTCTTGCCACTTTTCCCTAACACTAAAAAGCAATTGACTGTACGATGGCCTCAACATTATAGTCAATCACTGCGATGTGCAATGCACTTGTGCGTTGAAAAGTTGTACACTTTGGGTTCGTATTCGGTCTTCCGCTCTTTCTACTGAAGCACCTGTGGCTCAGTTGGTTAGAGCGTCTGCGCGTTAAGCAGAAGACGCGGGTTCGATCCCCGCCAGGTGCCCGATTTTTTCGGGTGCCTGGTGGTGTACAATAGAGACCTTCACTCAGGCCCGCAGGCCCGGCCCGGCCCGGCCCGCCCGGCCCGCGGGCCGGGCCGGGCCGGGCCTCAGGTAGAACGGGCCGGGCCGGGCCGGGTCGGGCCGAGGGAGGAAACAATTGGGTGCGGGCCGGGCCGGGCCGGGCCGAGTGCTGGAGCGGGCCGGGCTTCGGGCCGGGCTTATTCTCTTCAGTTATACACAAAGTTTTGTCTGATTTGTACGAGTTTCATTTCCCAATTTTTGGAATTTTTTATGGAAATTTTAGTCGCTTCCAAAATGAATTTAGTACCTCATTGGCTATTTATTTCGATTTAATTATTTTTATTTAGTTCTTCAAGCTCTTTTTAGCTCTTTCCTATGTACAGGTACGTAGCTTACTTGTGCGTGTAAATTTTTTATCTTTACATCTTTGCTCATCCATTAAGATCGGAAATATAATGTTTATTTTTAATATTTGACAAGAATTCTCTCTTCATATGTAGTTTTTGCCTTGGTGACTTGAATCAACAAAATTGAGGAGCTATGAACAAAAAGAGCCGAAGCGTTGACTGTGCAGTAATGCTCCAAATAAATATCTACTGGGAAAGTGACTAAAAATATTCTCTGCCATGACAAACAATTTTTGAAATTTTGAATAATGTTTCTGGCAAACGCAAAAATTTAGCAAAACGGGCCGGACCGGGCCGGGCTTGACTTGGAGCGGGCCGGGCCGGGCCGGGCCGAGGTTGAAAATTTTTTGAACGGGCCGGGCCGGGCCGGGCCGAGCAGAATTTTTTACGGGCCGGGCCGGGCCGGGCCTGAAAATTCAGGCCCGTGAAGGTCTCTAG
This sequence comes from Trissonchulus latispiculum, assembly GCA_030248195.1. Taxonomy (NCBI): domain Eukaryota; kingdom Metazoa; phylum Nematoda; class Enoplea; order Enoplida; family Ironidae; genus Trissonchulus; species Trissonchulus latispiculum. Next base: position 97,832 of record JASAND010015895.1, read on the forward strand.
TGTACAACTTTAATTTCTTTAACTTAGGCAAAGCTTCGTTGTATAAATCTTCGATCTGAAACGGTTAGTATTTAGATCAGATAAGAGCATTTACAATAAAGCGTACTTGTTGGCCTAAGATCAACAACATGAACCAGATGTCCATGGATTATAATTTCCTGACGCATTTATCTTGTGGCGTGACATTGCAAACAATGGTAAACCCCGTAATTGTTCTCAGAGAATGGATGAAAGCGGTTTAAGTGTGCAGCAAAATCAATCATTGAAACAAAAAACTGATGATAGTTTGCCCTAGCTCTAAAATAGGCATTCTGTAGCGTAAAAGCCTTATGCAAAGCTTCGTTGTACAAGTCTTCTAAAGAAGAGTTCCGCCAATACGGGAAATTAAAATCACAGTAGCCGAACATCCAAGACTCTGTATGATTAATGCCTTGGACGCTTGCAAATAATGGTATCTGTGGTATTCTAAATTAATGCGAGGTCTGTTGTATCACACCGCCGAGTTCGTGCCTGTTTCAAAGTCAGAAACTTGTATAAAAAGGGAAAATTCGTGCCTTCTGTGCTTGTCTTAAGCAAACTTTAAACTTTATGTATACATTTTGACTATAACACTGTTTTCAGAAAGCTAGCTAGCTATGTATGTATCTTCGACTGTGAAAGTTTTTTGTTACCTCCAAATGCACAATTAGTGTAGGTGATCAGAAAAGGTTGCACTATACGAATGTGTGCTGTGCTATTGGAATTGTTTCGAATGTTCCTAGTTTCGGCGAAGTTGAAATTTTCCACGGAAGTAATTGTGTCAAACTATTTGTTGCCAGACTGCTGGAAATTAGCTATGCCGCTGCAGAGTTAAACAGAAATTCAGTTACTTGCATCTTTGAACAGCTAGATCAAGCCGAGTAGGAGGCTGCAGCTTCTGGACATTCTGTAACAGTCAAGAAAATTGTTAAGTTAATGTCAAAACTGTCTGAACATATAGAAAGACTGCCGATACCTGGGTATAACAGTTCAAGATATGACAATCATCTGTAATTGAAATATAATTAAAGTCAAATTGCAATTTAGGCGAAAAAGAACCAGATCTTCAAAATGTTTGCCGACATTTTAAAGTACAAATTGTAATTATAACTACATTTCACTAAAATATTAGAAAGATTTCACAAAACATATGTCTCAATGTCGTTATCCCTCCTGGTGTTTACGTCGGATTTTACACTTGTCCTAATAAATTGCACTGTAACGTGAGCTATACTACCTTTGGATTGCATTCTATTGGGGAGTAGATAAAAATTTAGCTTTGTTGAAAGAGTTTAGCACTTAACTTGTGACGTCTTATAAGCTTTTCTTATCTGTTGAACTTTGCATTTTCGATATTACCACACCACGTCCTTGTACAGTCTGTGCCTATTCAGGAAGTGCATAATATATATCTGTATCTGTATGTAGAAACTATTTTAGCTGCCTTGTAGCATTGATGATAACAATCGTAAATAGTGTTAAGTGAAGTGTTAATAGTAAATAGTGAAGTGTTAAGAATCACTTGAATGAATTTTTTCCTCTACTTTACTCTTCGTGCCCACTTTTTATATGCCATTGTGTGGGTACACGTTTAGCAAAAACTTTAATTGTTATTTTCCTATTCAACATTAGGGGTGCACTTTTTATCAGAAAATCCTTAGGGCACCAAATTGGTTTTCGTTATGATGGAATTTTTCCTACCCATCATATACAAATTTAGCAAATAGTTTAACCCATTTTTCATACATCTGTGGAATGCACCTTATCAGTGTTTAGGGGATCATCTTGTTTGCGCCAAACATACAGGTGAAATTTTTAAATGTCACATTCGAAGTCTGACCATCCTGTGTTGCAAAAGAATGCCTGAAAGAAAATACCTTAAAAGGGAGTAAAACCCGGCTCCAGGTTTGGACAACTCAATAGCAGTTCAAAGATAAGTCAAAACAGCAACATAGGGAAACAGTGTATTGTAGTATTGGCCAGCTTCTATTAGTTGTTCAGGTATTTCCAAAGGATAGCCTTTGTACCATACTATGCAATGCAAACAATATCTTACTCTGATTTATTTGTGTTGTAGCTATGGATAGAAATTCTTGTTCTTATCTGTTTTGTGTCGCAACCATGCCCTTAGCTGTTTTGGCAATTTTACGTTATCAACGATGAAAAACATAGGGTGAAACCAATGGCTAGTTCCGTATAGGGAACTCGACTTACATTCTATACTGGAATATCGAATCTCAGTGTTGGTGAGTGCCCCTTGCCCCCACCGATACCTTCCACCAAAACGAACGCCCCATGCCCCTACCGATAAGCCTAGACGAAAGTGACTGTGGACCTTAAAACTAGTCATTATACTCACAGAGATTAAAGATTTGACTGTGTGATAAAATGCTAAAGCCTAAAGCTTTCTGGTTTGCTTGAGACACTTAGTAAACTAGTCCAACTGTAACGCAAATACAAAAGCAGAGCAATGTGGTATACGTTTAAATGCATGTGTGTTGTAACACAGCGAAAAGGCAGTTCTAGTGAATCAGAACTTGTTCAACCACAATGAACGCTCGACCTCTGCTCAAAATGACCGTGGTATCGGTTCTAATGGGGGTGGAATTGCTCAGCCGTTGCAGATATTTTGACGAAATATTTGCTGCTAAAATAACGGCAGCAAACAGGGTAGTTGGCGTAGACTGCTCTGAAAATATTAAACTGCAGGTCAGTAGTTGTAAGCGTCTAGTTTAGCAGTTCAAAGCTCCTAAATGGTTCAGCAAACGTAATCAACATGGATGCTTACAACTGCATGACTATAAACTTTGTAAGATTTGAAGTATACAGAGGGCACAAACTGGTGTAGTTGCGAGGTCGTCGAATTATTTTTCTCCCAAAAAACAATAATCCCCAATCTTAAATTGAATACAATTCATGTCTACTGTTATAGTTCTCAAATTCTTAAACATTTTTAAGAATTTAATCCAGATCTGTTTCAAGAGCTTCATTTGATAAATTTAAATTAAGACATTGTATAATTTAATGAAGAGATAATGTAATGTAGTAATGTAATGTAAATAATGTAGTAAATAATTGGTTTTCTGTTGCAGGAATATCAGATACGCATAGGTAGTTTTTGTTGTTTATGTTTTAGGAATGCTACTGTAAAAGTTACGCTACAGCTACACGACGCTATTATTTACTCGTTTTACCCGAAAGTTTGTGGGTTAAGCATGATTTCTACCTTCTTGATAAAGACTAAGTAAATTAATTATTAAGGAGTAAAGTTTAAATTCAAAATTACGACCTCGTGCTATCTGAATGACTGGATGGCAAGATATTGCTCATTTTGAAAACTAAATAGCCAATTTTTCCTTCAGCAGAAGTTACTTGCATTCATCTGTCCAAAACTCGTTGGGTGGTTCTTATTTAATGGAACTACGTAATATACAACTATTAAAACAAAGAATCATCAGAAAGAAAGTTAGAAAGTCATCAGAAAGTTATTTAAAAAATTTAGCTTCATATTTTCTTCAGTTTTATCCAGAGAAACATCATCGATGGCATTTGTCACGGAGAATGATCTGGAAGTCCCAGTTCCTTAAATATAAATTTTCGATATTGATCAGTTAGATAAAACTGTTACTGCAAATACAATCAGTGCAATTTACAAATTCAAGTCTGCAAAGGTTTAAGTGCTTCCAATTCTAAGTTGATATTGTATACATGTTATGTTATTACTTTACTAATGCATATTTTTGTTACTTATTACATTTCAGTTAACATAAGTGAGTAAAAATTAAGCTTTGTTCCCCCTATGTGCATGGCCTTGTCCTAGAATATAAATCGAGTTGTACAGCATTCATCATGGTACAAATGAAAGAACAAACGAAACTAAGATTGTCACTACAGTACCTACGACCCGAAAAATTCGGGCCTGAGTTGGGGATCGAACCCACAACCTTTGTCGATCCAGGCCAACGCTCTACCGATTGAGAAACCCAGGCACAATCGAACCAAGCTTAGGTTAGAATTCGTTCCCAAACTGTAGTGACACTTTAGAAGACGTTTTCGCGCCAGCCCACACAGTTGATGGGAGCAAACCTCAACCGTTTCAAACCGTAATGGGCAAGAATCTGTAGCGACTGGATTATCCCGGCACACTCGCCTCTAAGGAATATATCTTTTTTGTTGTTTCTGGGAGAGTAAATTTCCAAAAAATTTTGCAGCCTGTTCAATTGCGAGTTGCACATATTCAGAGTTACAAACTTTGCTTAATTTAAGGATTATTAATTGCACATTTGCTCGATAATTTAATACGGCTACGTTTTACCTCATGGATTGCCTTAGTGGTAAAGTTAGGATCAGCAAAGAACGTTTCCATAAATTTCTGAAGAATCTGTGCGGCATCTTGTTTAGCACACTGAGCTGATCTGCCATATCAATCAACTAGATTATACTTAGACTTCTGTTTTTTCAGAAATGAGCCATTTTCCAATTTTCCAATGAGGTATAAATTTTGGCCTCTTGTTGCTAGCAGGATTGAAAAAGCAGCAGGAATAACCAATTCAACGTATCGGATTCTATTTTCATCGTGTTTTCTTTTTTCTGAAGACGTACAAAAATTTCACCCATTCCATAAATCCAACACCTTGCAAAGGCAAGAGTATTCCTATAGCTTTAATTTTAGACTTGGGATACTGCTCTTGCAAAATTATTTTACAGCTAACAAATTCATTTACTCAACCAGCAAAACAGAATACTTACCAGCTGCTAAGAGGTTGTTGGCTGGTTGTTTTGGTGACTTGACCAGCTAAGCATGACTTTGTTGTTTGTCAAAGCGTTCCATCGAAACGGCCGTCACCTGTGGGTACATTTGAGCAGCAGCACGGAGTTCTGGTTCCGGATGCACTTTGGTCTATGCTACATCTAGGTGCGGCAACATTTCGGTTATCAAAACTTCTGCAATAGTGAACCGAGTTTGAATCACATCAATTAGGTTCTCATAGAGACTTTTTATTGACTGTGTTACAGAGGAAAGATCGTCAGCTCCCACAATCCGGATTCAAAGTCTAAGTTTGGATTAGCAGATGTCCATATGGCCAATGCAAAAGGATGCAAAAGGCCGCCGACCAGGAGCACCTTGGGTTAACCTGTTGCAGCTGCTGAACACAAGCTTTAGCTTTTCAGTGCAGGGTGATTACCCGTGCTGTGTGAACTGTAACAGTATATTAATACGACAACATTCATTTCATTACTTATTTGTAAAGCGATAATAGCATCAACTACAAAACGTTTCTGCTCTTAATAGCTCCGTAATAACTACAACAATGTCATTCCCTTTTTGTTACTTAATAATGAATACTATGATAAGGTACTATGATAAGGCCACTCAAAATACGAGAGAAGGAGATCCGTGTAAGTGCAGTTCAGTAGGCTACGATTCAAGCCTTTTGACCTTTGCGAAACAAATAACGTAGCTGACAACTAGGTAACATCACATCTGAATCTAACTAATGATCATATCAGCTAAAACTGATAAAGTCAGCTAAACTCAGACAGGACATGCTCTTATAACGAATACAACGAAACCAGCATGTGGGTCATAAACGACCTATAATTAAATGTTAATGAAAAGATTTGTCCGCTACTACGAAAAAGTCAGCAATGAGAATTGTAAACATCCTATCAGCAAATATTAGAAAAGAACGCTGCTGATCTATTTTAGTTACAAGTGATCAAATAAATATAAAAACTTATTCGAATGCATTTGCTTTTTTTCCATAGGTTGGATCTTCCGCTTTAATGCAACAAGAATCCGACTCAGGATCCGACTCGAATCGAAATCCGAGAAGAATCTCTGATTTACAAGGTTTGGAAAAGTTATCAACAAAATAAGAATTAAGACACTCATACTGGAGAAGCAATATAAGTAAAGATCTAGAGCACAAATAGAATACACTCTATTTTAAATCATTAGCCAAAAAGTACAGTAGAAAGTCAATTGTTTTCTTCTGGGCACAATCTAAAAAGTAGTCGACATCTAGATTAAACCAACTGTTCATCGAAAGGATGGCGGTTTTGTTTTCTTATGCTTAATATTTACTATGGCTGAACTTCATCTTTACCGTCAATTCCTAAGGTTCGTAGTAGGCAACGTTAGTGTTAAAGAGAGAACATCTGAAGCTGAACCGATAATGAATAATTGCTCATAATTCACAATTGATGAAACTCACTTTAGAGGAACTGATTTGGACCAAGCTTTTGCAGCAAGTAACTTTCGAGAACCTCTACTTATGAAGCTAACTTAAGTATTCAATTTCTAACATTCCTATCTAATATTCACACCGACTAATTTGCTGTCATAGCTTCGAGTCAGCAAACTAGCTAGCCTTTCAGGTGCTACTAAATTGAACAAAAATACTATTTTTCCAAACCTTCGTTTCGACCAACAACTCGCATAGAATTCCTTAGATTTCACTTTTGTGTACACAACACGTGTACCTGCTCCACATCAATATGGGAGATAAGTTACGATCGCTTAACTACCGTGTTTCCGACAGAACGGAGGTGGGAAATCTACATTTGTTTGAGAATTCTTTTTAACTTTATTTCGAAATATTCCTTTTTGACTGTACCACGAAGGTTAGAGTTTTCTGAACACTGTTACGAGTTGGTCTAGGTCTAGTGAGTCCGAACACAAATATTCGTCCGACAAGCAGTCATTATTGCTCAAAGATAACCAGTTTCGCCGATTCATCACCTGTGCCAGCTATGAAACTATATGAACTACAGCAACTACAATAGTAGTAGTCGCAACAAAAAATGGATCGAATACGCCAAAAACCTCCTTATTTTCAGTAACAACCGCAACTACTACATTGCCTAACCTTCCATTTACTGAAACCTATGTTTATTCGACTACACCACTGAGTGCTAGTGCTAGTGATAGACCAAAAAAGCATAGTTTTTGGCTTATATGCTTAGGCTTTGGTTTACAAAAGCTGTGCGTCTATCATAACATTTTGAGTAAGCCATTATAGCGACCTTCCCGCAGCTTAGAAATATAAAAACTTGCCTGTTGAGTTCCATTTTTTCGAGCACCAGCAGTAGCCTCGCAAAAGTGACTTCTAACTTTAAGTGGTGCTTTAGAGTCCCCTTATATAAACCTTTTTAATGTAATACCAACTTTCTAATTCCTGCAAGTCTGCTGCTGTAACCGAGCAACATGTTGGTTCAGCGGAAACTCGCCATAATGGTGTACTCAAAAGTTTTTGATAGCCGTACTGCATCGGTGCAGTTGTTTGATTTTAATTTGCTGGAGTATTTATAGTACTAGCAGTGAAAAAATCGCAACCGTTTTCAGTTGCAGCAGCGTTCAAGACATTTTGAGAACAGCGACAACGAGAATTGTGTTCCAATGTGCTGCTCGCCCTGCACTTCATCAAAATTTACATAGAACTAATAAATAGACAATTTCATTTCGAAAAGAAGTCAGTCTACATATAGTTGTCCGAAAATTGCGCGGCACATGCTCTGTCATTTCGTTGGAAGTATATATGAAACAGTCGTTTAAATTTTATTAAACTTACACCTTCGGAATCACGTTTTGACAACACGACTAGTCAGTGGCCACTTTAAAATCTTCTATCTACTCAACGAATTACGTCTTGTTTGACTTGACCCAGTGTCTGAGATTTCATCGTCTTCGACCTCAACGCTAGACCAGCATCCTCAGAGTCTTTATTAATAGGGAACTCCCAGCGTTCTTGGAAACTCCAGCCACTGGTTTTGAATTTTCCATTTTGAATAAATACTTCAACTTTCCAATAGCTTCTGGAATTCTTCTAACGAAGGCTTTCAGACCACTAGTGCAAAAATTCAGGTAAGCCCGACAATAATTCGGAACCATTTTGGCTGGCTCGTTTATTAGTCTCTCTTTACTAGTTCTGGTAAAGGGTGGATTGCCAACTATTACATTTGGGCGCACAAGATTTTCTGCGTGTACGAATTTAGTGCGTACTGCCGTTTCTATTCAAGCTTTCCAAATGCTGAAGTTACTAAGTACGGATAAGCGTCTAGTTGTGGCCTGTTACGAGCCTATATTCTGCTGGAAACCCAATAGAGGATTATTACCTATTAGACCTATTTCTAAATATGCTATAATAAAAGTGGACGAAGATCCGATAATAGAAGAGGAAAATGTCGGAAAGCGTTCCAGATAAAGGCATAGAACTGTCACCAGTTTACGGGGCAATTAACCCACAAGTACATAATGAGGACCTGACTGATTTGGCTGATGATGCCAAAATATCTGTCTGTAACATGTTTGGTTACGCACAGTTTTCAGAAATAACAGTATTCATTTCCGGTCACAAAGTTACGGCCAATCAGGAATGTTTCCCCTGACAAGCTTACCTCCTCGCAATGCTAATACAGCACCAACCAAGTCTTACCTTCTGCAAACTAGCATGTTCGAGAAAGACACTAACTACCCAATGGATAATTGGAAAATTTTTCCAACACTGCCGAATATTCTACTTATTTTTTCAGACTGACGTTTGCCAACTGAAACGGAATTTATTTCGAATCTGCTTGAAACGGAAGCTGAAATTAGTTTAAAACTGAAAGCTGAAACAGCCGGTTAAAATTGCTTGTTGACACACTCGAAATTGCTAACGATTAGCAGAAGTAGGAGTTAAAGCTTCAGGACTCTACTAAACTTTTCGGCTTACTGCTACCGATATATCTTGAGCACAGCTTAGTCTACAAATTAGAAGAGCTTACAACAAACCACCGATTTGCAAAGATGTATACTTTATTTGAACTGACTTGAGAATTCGGGACAATATGAAAACTAGGTAGTGCAAATAAAATTTGGGCTTTGTGTGTAATTTCCTTCCATTTCCTGGAACCCAATGTCTGATATACACCCATAGTACTACCGCTAAATAGTAGCATATTGAATTATGTCTCCTAAAAGTAAAAACTAATATTTACAGTTCCATGCTCTCTGGAGTACGTGACTGGTGGTAGCAGCAGACAGTATACCACAAATGACCTGTATAAAAATTTGATGGCAGAACATGGAGATAACAAAATTTGGTTAAAACTAGCAAAAGTGAAACATTGTAACGCTAACATGTACTGATGTACTTATACTACAACTTTTCAAAATTGAAGATTGTAGAGTTCCTGGCATTATGAGAGTGGAATTTTGTATTAAATAATTATGAAACATGTAACCAAGAAGTGAACTCAGTCTGGTTTTTCCAGTACGTGGTGTTTTCTGGTTTCGCGCAGTAGAAATCAGGTTGTTTTGAAGTAAATTCTGTCTAAAAAACGCACGGAGGGAAACTAGACCGTAGGCACCGCCACTACTTACCTTACTTACCTTACTGATGAAACTGCGCCTCCGTAGCTCTGTTGGCAGAAGATTTGCCAAGTGCACACAAAGTCGTGGTTTCGAGTCGCACCGGAGGTCCGAAGGTGGTACAGGGCATTCTTCTTATTATTGACATCTGTAGTACACGTGTGGCGGCTCTTGAGCTTGGTCTTCAGCCGCATTGTTTCCACTTACCTGATTTCACGTAGTGAAAGTCAAATGCATTGGTACAACTAGCTTGATGCGACTGTGCCCCTGTAGCTCTGCTGGCTGAGCGTTTGCCTAGTACGCAAAAGGTAGTGGGTACGGGTCCCACAGTCAATAATGTTTACTGTAGAACTCAGCCGCAAACGTCTACCAATCTTACGACTTCTGTTAAAGGTAAGCAACTACGGCTAAAGCAACTGTAAGTTGGAAAACAACTGAGACTCCTGGATTAACACAGTCTCCAACATAGCATCTCTACCTCCGGAACCAACAACAACAACAGCTTCAACAACAACACCACCACCAACGACAATTACCGCAGCACCATCCGCTGCCCCAACAACATCAACACGTTCCAATGGCATTTCAACTACTACAGCCGGTTCGGCATCGAGAACATCTTTAGCTTTCTTCCAACTACCTCTTGCAGTAAACACATTTAGAATTTTTTACATACTTTTGTCCGATAATGTGTCTCAAGACAGATTGGACTTGGCCAACTTCTGTTTCAATAAACAACAATTCTGGTCTTCTGTCGTTTAACGTATTTGTGCATTCTGGTTGCTTGCAAAGCGGGCAGGAGTTGTTGCTGCGGTGATTCTGACCGTAACCCTTGTTACATCTTGCGCAATAGTAAGACACATTCAGAAAACCTGGCATTTTTTGTGATTACTGCATAATGCCCGTCCAGATCCAGAAGATCTCCAAAACTTTCAAAAGAGCAGACGCTGATTTGGTAGCTTGGCAATGTTTTTGAAACTTAATAGCTATTTCTGCAATTCCGCATTCCCCAATGGCTACATTAGCTTTAAGATGTAGATTCATCGCTCTCTTATACTGTTCACCATATCTTGAATTCGGATGTATAATTGACATGATTCGGTTTTTTGCATGTGGGATTTCAGCTACATGCATTGCAGTTACAATTGCTCTCGAACAACACAAATCGTCGTCATTTTTAATATGATAATAGTAGTATTATAAAAGCCATTTTGGATTGCGATTTTGGACTTAGAAAAGTTTCAAGGTTTAGCATTTGATCAGATGACTCATCTCCACTGAAACTTCAACTTTTGCGAATATTTAATAAATGTTTAAAATAAATATATGTGAGTTCTTTTAAATAAACTCGTTGTAGTACACCCCAACCCTGAATAACCTATGGCTTTGTAACTGTTACTTTTCTCACCTTCAAAACTTGCACAGCTGACTATCATTTTTCATTTCTTATTTTTTAGAAATTAATTTTTTCAGTTTCTACTTTTTCTTATCAAGTTGGCTTTGCTTATCCTTGCTTGACTAACCGTTACACTCCAATATTTTTCTATCCTCTAAAAAACCATTTCTAACTTTTCCTATCAAGTTATCAAGTAGGCTTTGCTTATCCTTGCTTCACAAAAAGTTACACCCCAATGGTTTTCTATGGTATAAAAAACCATACCGCATATTTCAAAACAACTCTGTCAGTCTATAGGAATCCAGACTCATTTGCATAAAACATTAAACTTGGTCTCCCTTAATTTTATTTCCTTCCATTTGACGATTTTTACTACTCCCATAGCTGACGCATTCTCTCAACATAATGTTTCTTTTCTGTGTTGTTTGCACCTGCGTAGGTACTTTTTCAGATATCCTCCATCCGTTAATGTCTCCAACTTTCCTATCACCTATAGGAATCCGTTTATGCGGCCTGGTATTTTCAAAGCTACTAATTGCCAGGATATGCCCCAGAAATCGATAAATGATTTTTTCCGAATTTGGAAAAATTGGAACCTCCTCTTGCAATATGTGGAGAAGGAATCTTTCTGCTATCAAAGTAGGTATCATTTTATTTGTATATTCCACTTAAGTTACCGTCCATATCTTCTCTTAAAACTAAAGATTAAATACTTGCGGATCCGTTGACGTAAGGGGCGCGGTCATACTGGATTGTTTGCCTGCCCTTTTAACATAAAATATCCAAACACTTCTAAGTTTAAATACTATGATCATAAGAAAGAGTACTTATAATTAACATTATGGCTTTTATCTGAGGTTATTTTGTCAGTCTATGAACAAGGCACCTCTTAACGCAGTCTCAAAAGTTTCTTTTTGGTGATAGCATTATTCGTTACGCCGATTCGGACCGATTTGAAGTTTTCCCTGTTCCTGGAAGTAAATATGCCTTTGTCGTTAATAAAATGCTTGCAAATAGCCATCTTTTTCGAAGGTCCGATATAGTTGTAATTCAGGCAGGCACAAACGATTTCGCCAACAAACACTATACCCAGATAACCGATTTCTGGGAAATTGTCCATTCCTTCAAGGCTTCCGTTAAAAGATGGCAGAAGAATTGCCCTGCGAAGTCGTTTTCAGCCTGCCAGTACCCAGACTTTGTGATCAAAATTCTTCTAATCTCAATCAACGAATTGTTTATTCTAACGCATTTTCGGCCGTGTCCCATCTGCTAACTTGGCAGCATAAAAACGGAAATAAAATTCCATTGATCGCCAATCTTTCAAGATTTAAAATCCAATTCTATGCCACAGATGGACTGCATCTTAACGCGCAAGTGTAACAGTAGAAAAACATAAGGCTAAAAGTTTTAAAGGAATCATGAATGTCAAGTTTATCTGGTTCTGCTCAAATTGGAAATGTCAAAAATCCTGGTTTCTATCAAAACAATCTGACTTAGAAAGGTTAAGATGTTTGTCTCAATTTCTCAGTTTTGTGACGTCAACTGGAAAACAAGATTAAACGAGCCGACTCAAAAAGAAGGGGTGTGGACGGGGGCGTAGAGGAAAGAAAGTTAAATGTTATCTGGACGAGCAAAAAAAGATCGCTCCGGATCTGGCTGGAAAGGTCAAGATTAAGTATAAAATGGTGTGAAAGTCGGGGCGAGGGGGCACTTACAATCCGACTGGTGTTGCGTTATACTGTGCGGAGAGGCAGGGTTTTACCTGGAGAGATAGTACTCACTGGCAAAGAGTTCGGGTAAGTAGCACCGACTTAGCGTGAACAGAGGTTCGAAGAATTAGCAAAGTGTTGGAATCGAACGGTACGGTGAAGATGTTAACAGTTGTGCTGTGAGCGAAAATAGCTTATACATTAAAGGTGATGTGTTGTGTTCAGGTCTTGCAGTTATAGGTAGGGGGCACTGGAGCACTCGGACATAGAGCTAAATTAGTAGTACAAGTAGTTCGCGGTAGTCTTCCCCGAGTAATCAGCAACATTAAGCTGGTTACATATTTGGTGGCCAGTGTGGGGCATAATTATCAAAAGGGGGAGACCTGGTGTTTAAAAAGCTAAGGAAGACGTCACAAAGGACTAAGTCGAGTAACAGTGATAAGACCTCGTCTGAGGATACAAGCGTAAATCCCACTAGTAGCTCACCTGACGGATCTTACGTACGTAGTGATCGCACACTCAGTAGCTGCTTTTCCGAACTTGTTGAAGAGTATTTTGTCGAGGACCCTATAGTAGAGTCGAGAGAAAGGGGTACAGTTAAGTCAGCGACCCCTATATCCACGAGATTTGCAAGAGTTATCCCTGCGGTGGGAATTTCAAATAACCCTCCAAGAATAAAGCTTGACTTTAATATGCCCTCCGATGAAAAGGTTGAGTTGGATCGCACTAAATGTGCGATTGACTTGAAGCAAATTCCTGTGTTTAAGGGGTGAAATAGGCGATGATTTTAGGGATTTTTTAAGAACGTTTGAGCGAATATCTGCCATTAATGATTGGCCAGACGTGGATAAGGCAAAGCTTTTGCCTGCTTTCTTGCGGGGATACGCAGCTGATGCATATGAAGCGCTTCCGTCGGGAATTAGAACTAGCTGGGATCACGTTAAGGAAGCATTGGTACTAGTACTGGCCGACACGACGTCAAGTTCCGAGTTACATCGCCGTACTCAGAAAACGGGCGAGACAGTCGAGGAGTTTGCTCGAGCGATACAAACCTTAGTTAGGAAAGCCTACGGCAACACAATGAAGGGGGAATCACGGGACCGTTTAATAAAAGAAATTTTTATGAATGGCCTCCGCAAAGGCATTCGGAGGTTGGTGCTTTCTAGCCGACCAACCTCATTTGAAGACGCAGTTATTAGAGCTAAAGAACAAGAGACCTACGATGAGATGGACCAGGAAGATAAAGTAGTCAGATCAGTAAGATTTAGTGACTCCCCAACGAGGGAAGGGACCGTGAGAAGGCCGTCGGAAGATTCTTCGGCTGTAAAAAGTCTCATTGATTTAGTCAAAGAACAACAAAAGCAGTACGAGGAGTTCGCAAATCAATTAGTTCAAACAATGCGCGAGATGAATTCTAGATCTGAGTTTGGGTTTAAATCACAGGATGGCAGATCTTAGTTCACGCCATTTCGAAACAGGTCTAGGCCGGAAATACCACGTTACAGAAATGATCGAACCACTGATGGACGGCCAATTTGTTTTCAATGTGGCAAGCCAGGACATATACGTGCGCGTTGCATGGGTATAGACAGAACGCCACGCAACCCGAACCCTAGCCCTAGACGTTTCCCCATCACTAATACTAACGATGGTTTTAGACGTCCCTTGGGGAATCAAGGCAACGTCCCGCAGTCATCACACACCTCACACGTGGAGCACAGGCACACGTCTAATTTTTGCGAGCAAATGACAGACGGCGAAACGGCAGTCGAGGATGCGCCAGAACAGCCAGAAGTAGAGGCTTTGCGCGAGCAAAACAAAAGACTCATTCAGAGGTTGCTAGTGAGCAATAATGTGACTGGCCCTCAGACTAATGTCTTGACGCATAAACACGAGACAGATGCGGAGGAACTTATGGTGAATCGGGTTGTGTCAGATTTAGCCGTAGGGCAAATCCCTCTGGCACTAGGCTTAGTCTGCGGAAAACCCGCGGAGATGTTGATAGACACCGGTAGCACTGTCACGCTAGTCAAACCTGGCTTGGTCGACTCTGTTTTACAACCATGTAACGGAGTTTCCGTTACCTCTCTCACAGGAAATAGTGTGACTATCTTAGGAGGATGCTATGCAGATTTGTTAATAGATGCTAAGGCTGTTAACCTGTACGTGTACGTGGCGAAGGGCCTACCCTATGATGTAATATTGGGAACCAACGCTGTAACGGCATTAGGAGGCTGGGTTGGTGTTTTACCTAATCGAGTTGAAGTAGGTTTTGTAAGTAAGGAGGCAGACGATGCAGCTGAAGCGGTGAATGTAAATGAAAAACCTGTCAAGGAACAACAGACATCGCCGTTCGGCTCTTACGTTACCCAAGTTTTCCTGGAATCTGACGTGGATATTCCACCTTGGAGTCAAATGATTTTGAAGACAGTCGCTGATAACGTCCCGATCGGAAGAATGGGACTAATTGAACCGACTGGCGCTCTCCTTGAAAAACAAGGACTAGTAGGGGGCCCGGTGGTGGTGACTGTTACAGACAATGGGATGCCCGTTCTAGTAGCAAACGCATCCGCTAACACTCGTAAGCTGTACAAAGGTACCACAATCGGTCTTCTGACTTTTGTGGAATACGCAGAAAGGTTGAGATCCTGTGCAACCCAGGTGTTGGAAGAACCCGGCTGCACACGTTTCGATGAGCAGCTGAAGGAGCTAGGCTTGACAGAACCTGTATTAACAGCTCCAGAGCAGTATGAGCTTCAAAAGTTGCTTGCAGCCTACTCGGATATATTCTCGAAAGGAGAATTTGATTTGGGAAACTGTAAGTTGGTAGAACATACCATAAACACGGGGGATTCTGCGCCAATTAGGCAGAAACCGTATAGAATTCCTGAAGCGCAGCGGGAGACAGTGCAAACGCAGTTGCGCCAGATGGAGGAACAGGGAATTATTCGTATGAGCGCTAGTCCGTGGTCCAGCCCCATAATCCTGGTCAATAAAAAAGATGGCGGCCTGCGGATTTGTGTCGATTTTCGTAAGCTCAATGCGATAACGTTAGGTGACTATTATCCTATTCCTAGGGTTGATGAAACTCTGGATTATTTAGGGAAAGCAAAATATTTTTCAACTATGGACCTAGCCTCGGGATATCATCAAATTAGTGTGGCTTCTAATGATATTCAGAAAACTGCGTTTTGCACAAGTTTTGGGTTATACGAATATACGCGCATGCCATTTGGGCTCAAGAATGCACCAAGTACATTCCAAAGGACCATGGAGTTACTGCTAGTAGGACTCCAGTATAAAAATTGTCTAGTATATATCGATGACATTGTTGTTTATACCCCTGATTTTAAAACACATCTCCAGGCTCTCGAGCAAGTGTTTGATAGACTTCGCTATGGGCAATTGAAGTTGAAATTGAGGAAATGTCACTTTGGACAAAAGAAGGTGTCCTTTTTGGGGCACGTCATTTCCGCTTCGGGGATACAACCCGATCCAGCTAAAGTAGACAGTGTTCGCAATTTTGTTAAGCCTACCAAGCCATCAGAAGTAAGAGGTTTTCTCGGTCTGGCTTCGTATTACAGAAGGTTCATCAAGAACTTTGCTTCTATAGCAAGGCCACTGCACAAATTAACAGCGAAGGAGTCAACGTTTCACTGGACCACCGAATGTGATTCTGCCTTTTCGAACCTGAAACAAGCACTCCTCACTTCACCTATACTGTCATTCCCAGATTTTGAATTAGAATTTTTAGTCTCAACCGATGCCTCGGGCTATGGGTTGTGTGCTGTACTGGCACAAATGAACCGTAGCGGACTGGAAACTGTAATTGCGTACGCGTCGCGGTCACTCAATAAGGCTGAAATGAAATACTCAACTATTGAGAGAGAAATGTTGGCTATAGTATGGGCGTTGAAATATTTTCGCCCGTATTTGTACTGTAGGCGGTTCGTACTGTACACGGATCATTCGCCGTTACGATGGCTTAATTCTTTAAAAGATACGTCCTCTAGACTAGGACGATGGTCGCTGGAAATCGAAGACTATGACTTCGAGGCCAGGCACACAAAATAAGAATGCAGATGCATTGAGTCGTTCACTTGTTGCTCAGTCTTATGGCACAGAGGTTAGGGCTGACGATATGGAACGACTGCCGACAGTGGCCGAAAGGATAAGGTCATTACAGGAGAGCGATCAATTGATACAAACCATTCGCAATTATCTAGAGAAGCAAGAGTTGCCGGAAGAAGAAAGGCAAATTCGAAAATTAGTTTCGCAAAGTCCAAACTATTATGTGGAGGACGACATGCTATGGCATATATGGCATGACCATAATAGTAAACGGCGGATTAAGTCGTGGCCTCAACTAGTCGTACCTGAGCCTCTTCGCAATGAGGTTCTAGAAATGTATCATGACCAGCTGGGACATTTTGGTATTGATAAGACTTTTGGTAGGCTACGACAGAATTTCTTTTGGCCGACAATGTACGCGGACACCAGGAAATGGTGCCGCAGCTGCGTAGATTGTGCTACCAGAAAAGGTCCACGAGTAATGACGAAGGTCCCACTGAAGTCAATTGAAACGTCAGAACCCTTTGAAATCCTAAGTGTAGACTGCGTGGGACCGTTGCCAGAAACACAAAGAGGCAATAAACACATTGTCGTTTTTACTTGTTTATTTACAAAGTGGCCAGAGGCATTTCCTGTTCCCAACATACAAGCGGACACCATAGCTGAAGTATTTGTCAATGAGATAGAGTGTCGACACTCGGCTCCGAAGGCGCTTCTTAGTGATAGAGGAGCTAACTTTCTATCAGACTTGGTGACCGGAATTTGCAAGCTGTTAAATGTTAGAAAGCTGAACACGACAGGATATCATCCACAAACCGATGGAGGTTGCGAGAGAATGAATAGGACCTTAATTACTAGTTTATCAATGTACACTAGCACTCATCAGAAAGATTGGGATGTGTACATCTCTCTCGTCCTACTAGCATATAGAACTGGCATTCATGATTCTACAGATGAGACACCATTTTTCTTGGTGTACGGTAGAGATCATGTGCTGCCGGCAGAGGCTGATATGCATCTGGCTATAAGTGACCACCCGAAGGACTACCGGCACACGGTACTTGAGCGGTTGGAAGAGAGTAAACGCCTAGTCCAGCAGAACCTTGGTGATAGCAGGAGCAAGCAGAAAGAGTACTATGACCGGGATGCAGCTGCCTGTCATTTTGAAGTAGGCAGTAGGATGTGGCTGCATGTACCAGCAGTTGCAAAGGGTAAAAGCCCAAAGTTGTCGCATTTATGGCATGGTCCTTTCAGGATAGTGGAGAGACCAACTCCAGAAACAGCTAGATTGCGACCCTGTAAAGGGGATAGTCGCAAACATGACGTCGTGCATGTTAATCGGTTGAAGCCGTGTATTAGTTGGGAGTCTGAGGATATAGCCACAAGTATATCTCGTGAAAACGTGAAAACAGACTTGATAGTACCTGCTAATCCAGAAACACCTTGTTCTCAAGCATCGGATTTAGTGAACGACGACGAGGTACCGAATATCGCACCTGGGCTACAAGTAGGTGATGTTGTGTGGGCAAAACTACGGGGATTTCCCTATTGCCCAGCCAGAATCGCAGACAAGAAATGTCACAGTGTGACTTCCAGTACGTGCGCTAGGCGTAGTTGGCGCAAGTGGGGTCACTTTCGTGTCCTTCTACCGTAGGGTAGAGTCGTTTGATCCTCCTACGTAGGTAGGGAATATGAGTTGATTTGGACTGTAGGTCCCTTTCTCACGAGCTGTGCGCTCGTGAAAGATTATATTATCTCGTCTGTTAGTTACAGATGGAAGCCTATCTCAGAAAGAGACTATGAACACAGCACTAACTTTACTCACAGAACACAACAAGACTGACCCTTGACAATCCACAAAGCCGGCTTTTATAGGCTGGCTTATCTCACAAGGTTATCCAAGCATGCATAATATTTAGCACAAGTGAGAGATTAATATGTTTACATGGATAAGATAAATAGCATGAGAGTAGCAATAATTGGTTATACTTACACAAGAACACATTATTTACAGACTTCGAGACTAAACAGACTCATTAGTTACGTACT
This sequence comes from Trissonchulus latispiculum, assembly GCA_030248195.1. Lineage (NCBI taxonomy): Eukaryota > Metazoa > Nematoda > Enoplea > Enoplida > Ironidae > Trissonchulus > Trissonchulus latispiculum. Next base: position 116,430 of record JASAND010015895.1, read on the forward strand.
ATTAAACAAGCAGCTATCTTCAAATAGATTAATAACATAGCTTAACAGAGACATCACAACAACAACGATTTAAAGACGAATCAATGGCATTTGTACATACTTATAAAGAATAAGAATAATAATACATGGCTTAGCTACGTACTTGTTTACAGAATAACGTATTTGTCCTTTTGTTTTACAAGGATATAGTTAACTGGCTGTTACAATACGCTCCCCTGAGAGGAAGCAAACGTCCGCGGTTGCCAACAAAAAGTTCAATCCTTCGTGACAGGTGGACGGCACATCAGCGGTTGTAGGGACGACGGCGGCGGATTTGGCTACGACGACCGAAGAGCGGAACAGGGGCCTGCGGTATATTTTCCAGCTCCTGGGAATGGCGGCAGTCATGGACAAGACTCCCCAGAAGCTTGACGCCGGACAGGATTTTAGGCTTTCCTCCATTAGGGTTATCCAAACCATAAAGAATAAGTTTGGCTGCGTGATGGAGGATTTGCTCATATCGACGCAAACGACGCCGCTGGCGTGAAGCTGTGGAACCGCCAGGAAGTGGAGCCGTGGGTCGAGGTTGAAAGAAGACCTCCTGATCCTGCCGTAAGATAGCTTCATAGACGGGACCGGATGGCTCAGTGAAGCTATGGCAAGCAGCTTCCCAAAACATGAGCGTTGTAGCTCTGATGTGCCCATGATTTGGGGCTGGCGGAATCGCCTGAGCTGGTGCCGCCGGTGGGAGAGGAGGCAATTCCTGAGCATGTACAGGAGCTGCCGGAGGACGCAAGGGGGCCACAGTAGGGACGTATTTGTTCGGTGGGCGTGCCCGTTTGGGGGGGAGCTGGCGGTTGCTGGGGCCTGGGAAAGACGGATAGCCGGAAGCGTTAGAGCTGGCAGCCCAGGAGGCCACGTAACCATCCGCAGTTTGGATTCGCTGCAGCTTCAACGGTGGCGTACATGGAGGGCTGTTTCGAGCCGGCTCCTTGCCCTTGCGGGAAGATTTCTTCCTTTTGCTGGAATAGTTTGAGGTCGGCTGCAGTGGGACGCAAGCCTGTACGGGTGCAGCAGGCTCACGAATGGGTTCAGTGTCGGAGGGATCGTAAGGTTCACGATCTGGGATAGGACTGATGGGAGCATCGGAGCAGGAGTCGCTCCCGAAAAGGGCTTCGATTTGGGACTGGTTCACGTCAATCGTCTCGTCGTTAGTTCCAACTGTCGATGAACTCTGAAATAGGGATATAGGATATATATATATATATGTATATATATATATATATATATATATATATATATATATATAACAGAGATATTAATATAGAGAGACACAGTGTGTCTAGACGTATATTTCTAGGCAAGTTTTGGGTCGTTCGCCGTTGTGTTTTTGTTGTTTGTTTGAACAGCTCACTTTGGGTGCATCAGTAATGGAATATCTAAGCATGTATATATATATACATAGATTGTATACACACGTGATTGTGCACTCAGTAATGGCACGGATAACAACTTTTTCAAATCATACGTGGTTTCTATGTATACATAGCAATGCACTGCAGTTATATATGTATATACATGTGATTAGTCCATATATAGACATTATATATTGCGGAGTTACGATTGTAGTGGGCATGAAAAATGTACGTTAATTGGGGATTTGGTCCAGTAAGAAATTAGGGTGGTAGAGAAACGTTTCAAATGCCTTAAATGCATATTGATGCGTGCGTGATGTGTTGAGCTATTGAATATGCGGATATCTATGTACAGGGATGCAAGTAGATAGATTCCTCTCGTGTTCGAGAGATACAAGTCGCCCGAATGCATGCTTTCGTTTCGTGCACTATTCCAATTCTTACACAAAGTTAGTACTTATTTGTGATTGCGACTGCATCCATTACGACAATGTCAATGCCGAACGGGGAGTATAGAAGTTGGACATCTTATTTGTATTTACATACATACGAGGTTATGCGAAGGTAAGTATGTGCATTATGTACAAATAGGACATAAGTAGGACATAAGTGTTATTGGTGGAGGTGGTGCATAGGAACCGATTGTTAGTAGGTTGCATCGTCGGTATATTCGTCGACGAAACAAGGGGTAAGTCGAATGAAGCTTCGTTCTCGGATGGAATGTTTAAAAGTGAGCTCAAAGGCTAGATTTACGCTCGGCAAAGGTGATAGTTGTCCGGCGAATATGGCATGACAACATGATATCAGATGTTCGGACAGCTCAAGTTCCGTAAAGCGAGCGCTAAAAAGAGTATATGCTACCATCTTTGCACTCCGTGCAGCAATTCTTATGTACTCTAACCCAGCCAAGATCCTGCCTTCCCAAAGGTCAGCATTTTTATGATAACGAAGCGACCATTTGCTGACAGTGCTGAACGCGGTAACGAATTCAGTGACGTCAGTCATTTTAAAAAGCGGTGGAACTGTGAGATATAATTCGGGGATGTACGCCGCGGACAACATTTTGTTGTAAAAGTTGGGGGTGGCATAAATTAGCTTTTCCGGGGGTAAGTAACTAGCGAATTTGTCGCTGAGAGATTCGAACTCTTTCAAATTACTGAGGCAAGTCGGTGTCTGTTCTCTAATAATACCGAAGCACGTCAACGGGAGTGTTGGTTGAACTCCATGCTCGTTGCAAAAGTGTTTGAGCCAAACGTCTGGAGGTTTGGAATAGTTGATGTTCCAAATAGTTCCCCAAGAAAGATAGTGGGCTCCTAGAAATTCCATTGCCGTAGCCGGTTCTAATGTACTAAGATAGTTCATGTTTAATAAAGGATAACTTACGTTGCTGGTTTCTCCACTTTCAGACATAGTAAGTAAGTATATTAAAATTTAAGCAGTATATATTGGATCGAACAAGAAATAATATGTTCGCCTGTAAGCTGGGAAGTCAGAAACCGACCTTAGTCTAGGCTGGAAAACTGGCGACTGAGGGCTCTTGTTTGGAGTTGCAGCCTTTCGGCTTTTAAGTTATCAATAACAGTTATTGACGGGTCATTTCTCGCCATATTTCTATCTTTAATTTCTGTAAGCATATGGTAGTTTAGTAGTATTTGCGCAGATGTTAATAGATATAGGCTGCTATTTTGGATGCGGTTGGGGCTAGTTTATTGCTGGGTTATAGATTAACGACTTGCGCCTTAGGCTTAGTAGGATTTTATTGGGGAAGAGTTATGACTTTCGCTTAAGGACGGATGGTTAACTTGCGCTGGTTCCCTGTAGGGATTGTTGTTTTTAGTCTAGACGCATAAATTTCTTGTTCGAGGAGTTGTGGGTGCATAATATACTGCGGTCATTAGATTTGAAGGAGTGTCAACATAAGGGACTGGCTACTTGTCAACTTTCAGAAATGACATATGGGTATATACATATGCGCATGAAGATTGTCTGTCATTCGTATATATATATATATATATATATATATATATATATATATATATATATATATATATATACGCAGTTATATATACATATATAGTGGGTATTAAGTTACAGATAATCCATATTACATGGTATATAAGAGTTGAAGTGTTTGTTAATTGAATGCATATATGTATGTATGCATGTCTTTGTGTATAGTGTATATATATACGCGTGCGTATGATTATAGACGTAGTATACCGCAAGCGTCAGAATTGGGTTCCATGTAATATAAAGACTAGACTATGTACAGACTGCAATACAATACATTGATACGGTGATATATATAGTTAGGAACGTACGCGTAAACAAGGTTACATATGATGATATACGGGAGATAAACTTGTAGGTAATTACGTATAGTAAGTATAGGAATATATATTCGGATATATATGTATATATATATATATATATATATATATATATATATATATATATATATATATATATATATATATATATATAGGGATACGTAGGTGTGGAGTTCACAACTTAATGCTTCGTAGTTGACAAACGTGTTCGCGGACGCAGGTTATATGGGTGTTTTGTCGTGCTCATGTAACCGTCTGGGGTGGGATCGGCGTCACCTCCTTCACTGTTTTGCTCTTCTTCACAGTTTGTGATGTCAGGAACGGGTTTAACCTCCAAGCCGTTTTGGGTATCTGTTATTGGTGTGTCTGCAGCAAAACCTGGTAAGTCTGGCATCAAGCGTGGGACAGTGGTGGGATCTGTGACTGGTTTAAGGCGATTGACATGCACTCGTTGCGATGATTTATGTGGATTTCCACACTCGACAATCTCTGCATTCGGTAAGGTCACCTTTACAATTCGAAACGGGCCGTGCCATGGACGATTTAGCTTTGAAGTATTTCCTTTGCCCACTTGAGGGATATACAGCATAACTAATTGGTTTTCGATATAATTGATTTTGGTTGCCTTGCGATCGTAAAGTTTCTTCTGTCTACTTTGTGCCCTTTCAATTTCAGATTGTGCCGCCGTCCAAGCAAAACTGAGGTTAGTAACCAAGTCGTGTCGATAGTCTTCGATTTCGCAGTAGGACGTCGCTGGTTTTTTGAACAGGGTGTCGATGGGTAGCCTAGGTTCGCGACCGAAGTTCAGAAAGAAAGGACTGTCATGGGTTGTAGCGTGGACTGAAGTACGATAGGCAAAAAGGGCAAAATTGAGAAACGAGGACCAGTCCTTTTGTGTGTCTGAGACATACATGCTTAACATATTCATTAGTGTGCCGTTGAAGCGTTCGCAAAGGCCGTCTGTTTGTGGATGATAGGACGTAGTGTTGATTTTATGTACACCGAGCAGTTTGCAAACAGCCTTCATCAGGTCACTGAGAAAGTTGGCCCCGCGGTCGGAAAGGAGCTCTTTTGGACAGGAGAACCGACAAATTATGTTCTCAACAAAAATTCTCGCGATGGTGTCTGATGTTGTGTCAAACAAAGGGAACGCTTCGACCCATTTAGTTAAGTACTCAACAAACACTAAGATATAGCGATATCCTTCTTCAGTCGGTGGAAGAGGTCCGATGATATCTACTGCAATGCGGTCCCAAGGCCCTTCCACTGGTATTGGCACTAGAGGGGCTTTGGTAGCCTTAGGTGGGCTCTTTTTGCGGCGGCAGGTGTCGCACTGCCGACACCACTCTTTAACGTCTTGTCTGAGCGTGTCACGGCAGAGGACCATTTCATAAGTCTAGGCAGAAGGATTTCCTGCCCAACTGCTTTTTACGTTACAGTTACGGTTCTAAGCTGTACGAATAGCTACAGGTAAAATGTCACAGTGCAATAACCAGTTCGGTCTGTAGTTTCTACGTATGTGACTGATAACTAAGCTTTGTATAGCTTAGAACCGTAACTGTAAAGTAATCAGCAATTAGGCAGGAAATTCTTCTGCCTGAATGTAAGAAATGATCCTCTACCGTGAGGCAGGAAATTGTCTACTATTCTGAAGTAGGAAAGTCTTCTACCGTGCGTTGGGTAGTGTAGTTATTTAATTGTCCTGCGTTGCGCAGGGAATAATATATAACATGGGCTATGCGTCCAAGCTTCCACGAACACGTAAAGTTCGCAGGAAACCTTCTACCTTAAGGTAGGCAAGTACCAACGTACGTCCTCTTACGGTATATAGACGTAGGGAAATTCACTAGACTGAGTAAGTCTCTTCTACGAACAGTCTCGTAGGAATGACCTCTACCTTTGTGAGTAGGCTTCCTACTATAAGTAGGGAAAACAGTCAGTTTTGACTGTGCGTCTCTTCTACGAACAGTTTGTTCGTAGGAAGTCCTCGTCTAAGTATTTAGACGGAGCCTAGACTAACTGGAGACCAGAAGACACAACCACACTTTATTAAAGCAGAGTCAAGACTGGCCCACTGGCCGAACAAGAGCAGGGTTTATATAGACGAGGAATCAATGAATAATTACTGCCTAGAGACATGGCTGGAATAAGCTGAATTTTAAATTACATACATTAGAAAATAAATGGACACTGTTCTGAACAACAACATAGCATACTACAGACAGACAATTTCAGACTAGCTAATTAGCACTGAATTAGACACACATTAATTAACTAGCAGACAAACAAGCAGACAAGCAAGAACTGGAATAACAACATATGGTATAATTTAAGAGATGTAGTGTATTGAGATTTCCGAATTGTCACATTTCTTCCCAATTTAGCAAGAAAAAGTCCTCTTTTTGTCGCAGTCGCCTGTTGGCTTGTTGAACTACAGGATAACTTCCGTACTTGATGCATTATAAGATTAGGGTGATCGTCACGATGTCACAAGTAATACTTGAGCTGGCAACTGAACAGCCTGTGAGTCCGCTTCTGAAGGATGCAGTCAACATTGAAGCAAATAATTTGCGTGATGTAACAAAAGTCAATATTAAGAGGAGCCGTGAGGTTTTCAAGTCACGTAGACACGAGCTATGTAGACTCAGAAGTTCTGGTTATCCTGTTGCAAAAAACAAGGCAATTGGTCGGCTATCCAGTAATATATATACATATAGTATATAGACTTGCACAAGCATATTGAGTTTTGTAGATAGTCGTTGTAGCAGTTATGAGATAGTGTGATAGATTGTTGCAACGGTTATGTGATGCGTATGTATTAAGCACTGCTCAGTCTAAATCAGTATGACTGAATGCATTTTCGCATAAAGTGTGTTTTTCCTCAATTATAGTTAATGATGCAACTTTTGCGGATCAGAATACAGGTATGTACATTTCCGTAGTTGGTAGGAAAGTTCCAAATGCTGTTGTACTGTCAGTCATTATTGCAATATGGCTAAAGAACAAGAACTTCTTTTCAGAGTTGTGAAATTTCCCAAGCCAGCACTAATGGCGCACTAGTAAAATGAGTTATGTATGGCTCGGGTGTTCTCCACAATTCTAGTAAGCAATTCAGAGTGCTGTTTGGTCTAATATGTCGATTAAAGCGAAGGCTCGTAATAGTCCATGTGGATGTTTTCCTTCTTTTCTTAGCCATTCTTGGCCAGTATTGAAAATTACGTGACTTGTTACGATTCTTCCAGCCAGGTTGGCGGCATGATGAAGGTAACCCATGACTTTTTTGTGTAGAAATCATACACCGCCATGGACTTGTTGCAAGAGCCCAGATGAGTCTCCTAATTATACTATGTTTTCTCGTTCCTGAGGTATGCTTGCTACAGTTTGTCCTGCTAAATATGTAGCAATCATTTTGTATAAAAATGGAGTTAAACTTTTCAGGATTGTGGTAAATCCATGTATGCAGCTGTCGAACTTTGCGGAAATAACCTGTCTGCAAGAGTTCAGGTCCGTAGGACTGCTTTGGCAGACTGTTAGCCCAAGAAATTTGTAATAAATAGCAGATGATTAATAAAAACAGCACATCCAAGTAGCTACTCTGTACAGTGGCCGTGTAGGTAGGCATGTAGTGCTTAACATTTGAGCCCAAATTCATGGCAACAATTACAATGTGATCGCATAAGTTCACTGCAGTTATATATCTAAAGTTTCATACATTTGCCGAGTTCAGTGTTCAAGCTTCGGGTGTAAGCTCGCAAAGCGATAAGGATCTCGGTGGAACCTCCAAAAATTGTCACAGTGTGACTTCCAGTACGTGCGCTAGGCGTAGTTGGCGCAAGTGGGGTCACTTTCGTGTCCTTCTACCGTAGGGTAGAGTCGTTTGATCCTCCTACGTAGGTAGGGAATATGAGTTGATTTGGACTGTAGGTCCCTTTCTCACGAGCTGTGCGCTCGTGAAAGATTATATTATCTCGTCTGTTAGTTACAGACGGAAGCCTATCTCAGAAAGAGACTATGAACACAGCACTAACTTTACTCACAGAACACAACAAGACTGACCCTTGACAATCCACAAAGCCGGCTTTTATAGGCTGGCTTATCTCACAAGGTTATCCAAGCATGCATAATATTTAGCACAAGTGAGAGATTAATATGTTTACATGGATAAGATAAATAGCATGAGAGTAGCAATAATTGGTTATACTTACACAAGAACACATTATTTACAGACTTCGAGACTAAACAGACTCATTAGTTACGTACTATTAAACAAGCAGCTATCTTCAAATAGATTAATAACATAGCTTAACAGAGACATCACAACAACAACGATTTAAAGACGAATTAATGGCATTTGTACATACTTATAAAGAATAAGAATAATAATACATGGCTTAGCTACGTACTTGTTTACAGAATAACGTATTTGTCCTTTTGTTTTACAAGGATATAGTTAACTGGCTGTTACAGAAAGAGGTTGACATGCAACTGATTAGCAAATATCCCAGCAAATGGGTACTCGTGCAGTTCTTTGGAAGTCGCGAGTTTGCCTATGTAGAACAGGACCTGTGTCATGCGTATGGAGAGTTCAAACCATATCGGGACGGTCAAAGACTTCCACGTGCAGTGAGGCAAGCGTTGGCCGACCTCCGCACAGCAAAACCAGAGGTTAATCTTATAACTATATACGTGGCCAAGTATAATCCCGCATATGTTTGGTTTCAGAAGCGAGGACATTTGGAACCATCGGCCATGACCGAGAATGACCAGCGAAGTGAACGCAGCTGGACAATTCGAACTGATGAAGGGGTCTTAGTGGCAAGTCAGCCTCCCCCAACTCGCTGTAACGAGTTGGTTGCTACAGGGGTAGGCGAAAAGCAAATATTAACGTTCCGTCACGAAGCATCGGAAAAGAAATTTGATGGTGCTTATCTTTCTGGTGATATCTATCGCCACCTGTGTTCGGTAGCAACGAGGCTTGAAACTTGGGAGAAAGGCCAGCAAGCTGTTTATGATTGCTATCTCCCAAAGGTGTGCGAATAGTGCTGGCCATGACCGAAACTGTGAAAAGTTTGCGTCTTTTGCTATACCCACTTCATTTTAGGGACTTACACGACTATACGAGAGCTCGTAAACGGCTGGACGAAGATACACTAAAATGGTACTTTAAGCAGATGATGGAGGCTGCAGTGTTTGCACATGATAGGGATGTTTGCCTCCGGGGAATAAAACTGAAGGGATGGGTGTTTGCTACATCCGACAAGATGATAATCCGGGTCGGGGACATAAGCAGTGTGTACGTATGTCCTTACGGAAATGACTGGTTGGAGGAACGGCATGGAAGCCCAGCTTATGTCAGCCCTCAACTTCTTACACTGGAAATTCCTCGGTTTCGTGGCAAAGCCAATGACATGTGGATGTTTGGCATTCTATTGTATGTGGCCGCATTTGGAAGATACCCTTTTTATGATCCGACTCCGGTGGGGTTGTTCGTTCGCATACGTAGAGGCCTATACATCATGCCTACTTCACCAGCAACGTCTATATTCTTGAAATGCACCATGATAGGACTATTGAGAGCGCGAACGCACGAACGGCCTACAGCGAGGCAGGTGTTGCAAAGCGAATGGCTCGCAGAGGTATACCGACCTAATCTACACTATGATACAGAAGAGGAGCCCGGGACTCAACAAGTAACCATGGTAGAAGCTGGTCCGGGAAGTCAACCAGTACCAATAATAAATGAACCAGTGGTGCAGGTGCAGGGTCCTCTGCAGGGCAACCCGGCAACCCCAAGTTATACGGTCCATTCTGCTTACACCGATTGGCGTGTGGACCCATTTACCGATGTTCGACATTACTTCTTACACATGCTGTTAGTTTTATGGCTACTGTTTGCAGTGGGTCTAGCCAGTCAACAGGCCAACCATCAGGCACAGCAATATGGTAAGGAGATGGACCTCATGGTGCCAGTTTTGTTGGAAAACGATACGTTAAACGAGAGAGTGGTGTTAAATCTCGAACATGGAGTTGTTTTTAAAAAGGTAGGCGTTTTAGATGGTTCTAGTGAGACGCTAACTCATTACTTCGTGATACCACTTGATTTAAACGTTACGAGACCCCCGTCTATACCCTCGTGCCAGCAAGTCAGCGAAAGGGCGAAGGCCACTAACCACACCTTCTTTGTTTATTTAGCCGATAATCTGTGCGGACTCGCCCATGAACTAAATTCTAGTTTATTTAGAACGTATGATAAAATGAAACAGTCAGAGGCAGCAATCTTGACTGATGTGCAAAACCTAGCAAAGGGGCCGGCTGGAGAACGCCAAGCTAGAGGTATAATCAGAGGATTCGTCTGCCTCTTAGAATCCATATTTGGAGGATGTAACCCTGGGGATGCAGAGGCTGTGCGACGAGGACTGAGTGTTCTCGAAATGCGCACAGACTCCTTAGCTACCGCAGTCGTGCAAACTCAGAATAAATTAATTTCGGTGGCAAAGATACTTAAAGGTGAGAGAAGGCAAACAAATGGTCAGTTTAGCCTGCTTTCGCATGGGTTAAGCGAAGTCTCGAGAATGCAAGCACGTCTGACCGATAGTACCAATAAGATTACCGTGGCCCTGCAGTTGTTTGCTCAGTTATCTGGCTTACAGACACGTCTGTCGTTTGACGTTGTTAAGTGGGTGATGACAGTAGTGTCTTGGCACGATGAGTTAGCCGCTGCTCACAGGGTAATTAAGGCTGTTTCAGAAATAAGCCATGGGTATCTCCCGGCTGAACTAGTATCACCAAGAATTTTGCGCGAAGTTTTGCTGCATGCACAAGATAAATTAAAAACGAAGGCTCGAAAATTAGAGTATGGCGTTGAAGAAGTAGGAGCATATTACAAATTTCCTCTGGTGTCGATGGTGTCTTATGGAGAGGGATCCATTGTGCTGAAACTTAGCATTCCAATTACGCAAAATAAACTTGATCTAGATATCTGGCAGGCTACTACTGTTCAAGTGCAATGGAATAGTCCTAGAGTTTATGGAAAAATAGTTTTGAAGGATCCATACCTTGTCACTAATAGTGAACGTAGTCAGTTCGCAACACTGTCGGCTGATCAACTCGTATTGTGTACCGGGGCATGGCGCAAACGATGTTCGGAAAAAATTCCGATGATAAGAGGAGCTGAGCATGGTTGTGTAAGCGCCCTTTTTGGTCGTGCAGTCCGAGAAACTATTCAGATGCACTGTGATATACAGTTGGGTTCCGTCAAAGATGGACACGCCTTGGTAAATCTCGCGGCAGAACAAGGAGTATGGTTTGTCGGCTTAATGGATGGTTCTTGGATATTGTTTTGCGACCCCTCCCCTCCCGTAGTAGTGCGTGCATGCACCCATTGCACTATTAAGATTCCCTGCGGATGCGGGCTAACTTTAGGAAATCATACGATTTCGCCACTGGTTTTCAATTGTAGGCAACAAAGCCTCAATTTACTAAAGACACAAGTATATTCTAATGTATTGCCGTATGTGTATCCGCAGTTGGCACACTACAAGACACAGTTCCGACGCCCGGGAGTTCTAAATATTGATAAAGTTAATTTTAATGAATCATATAAGGAGGTTCTGCCTACGGGTGGTGACGGTTCATCAGGGCTAGAAGAAGAACTAGTTCTTGATAGGGATGCATTTATGCATCGAGAGCAGGTCTTCCAACAGTATAGGGTTGCCCAGATACTAGATCGGGCTACGCAGATGTGGTGGAATTATGCCCTACTGGTTGGAGAGCTGATTCTGCTAACTGCGATCCTTGTATTGGTTCTGCGGGAGCACGTTGTGCGCCGATGGTTAGATCTTAGAAATTATTGGGAAGTCAAGAATAGGCAACCGGAGGCAGTAGGCGTTGCTGAGACTCCCTCTGGCGAAATCGATATGGCGAATAGTGCGGTTGAAGTAGAAAATTAGGTGCAATTAGAAGCAAGAAATAAACTAAAAAAATTAGTAATACTAAATTACAAAAAAAATTAGTTTAGATTAGCAGTAGTCATTTGTACTGTGTTTAGATAGTGAAGGGTATGGCCCCTGTCATGAAGTCAGTCGTGGCTAGCTGGAGACGGTACCAAAGGGACGATTTGGAATGGCGTGAGCTTAAAAGCCAGCTGACTGTGCTTAAACGGAAGGTTAATGCAAGCCAAGCCAAACGAGAAGAGGCATTTAAGGAGTATTTGAATGTCCGTAAGCGAGAAATTGGGCCTGGGAGCAGACTACTTGACCGGAAGAACAGTGGAGAGCCTACCGCAAAAACGGAAAAAGGGGAGAAGGTGTCAACCAGAAAGATTGAAGTGCGCGAGAGTACTTCTAGCGAAAGATCGTCAAAGAGTTCGGTAACCTCCACAGGTTCATCGAGCACAGCCTCCCGAGCAAGTAGCAGAAGCCGGTCTAGAAGAAATCATAGAAGAATGTGTCGCAGGTTATCCAAGTCCAGATCAAAGTCTCCCATTACAGGTCGTTTTAAGGGAAGCAAAAAGATGGTAGCCCCGAAATTTCAACAAGAATCCTGCCAATGGAACAGTAATCGGCAGACTAGCTATCCCCACCTGCACCTCAATGAAATTAAGGGGGGCAGTCAGAGTTTTGAAAAATTACCAGTGGAGCTGCGAGAGAAAGTGCTCGGTGATGCTCGATATTTCCGTCAGTGGCACCAACAGTTCGTGGGGAGTCAAGGTTACTACACCATATCCCCTGTAATCATGCAGCACTTTGTGCAGGTGTGCGTAGTTGGATATCACTCATACGTGGGATCCCCTGAAATCGTATTAAACATGAAAGATTTCTTAGAACGGCGTTTACGCAGATTGATTACATTTTGGAACGCTAATTTAACGTGGGCTGGAAGCAAGGCTTGAAATTCACAGCTATTTCTCGCGTGCCCGACTAAACTTCATGTCTGTGTTATTAAATAGCCAACTAATTCATTATTCTATGTATTTAAGTGTAAGGTATATCTAATAATCATTAACTAAACCCATTTATGTATTGTGTGGTCATTGTCTATGGTGAGTTTGGTATTGTTCTTTCAGACAAGGTGGAAAATGTCTAGTTTGTGGAAGGAGTTCGAGTGGACGTTGCTGATGAAACATCAGTACGAGCCCATATCAAGTCTGTATCTCAGTTATGTCCTAAAACGGAGTCTGCCAAAAAGCTTTTTGGCGCCGGTGCTAGCAGCGTCAGACGATCAAAACTTTGATAGTAGTACCGACGCTGTATACGTTCAAAGGCCATATATGCTTGATTCGCGCCATCCCTTCTTTTTGTATAACACTACCCTGGAAATTTTTCCCCGGCACCTGCGACGTCTGGAAAAATGCTACACATCCGAACAATGGATCACTGTTTTCAACTCGTGCAGAACAAACTACTGCATATCTCAGTTAGACTATGCTAACCATGTTTACAAACTCGAGGGTGGACATTTAGGCTCTGCCTTGCTCGCGGAGCATCCGCGTAATCTGGCTCTCACACTTCTATTTTGGACCAGATGGAAAGGGTTCAGTGAGAATGCACAATATAAGCAATATGCCCTGTTAGTCAGTAAAGTGGCGGGAATTAAAGCGGCTCGAACATGCCCCCTCATTCTGCGGGGAAGGGGAAGTTGCGTTCCTGCGACACAGTTGTTGTCATTAAATTCAATACGAGTGTCCGGAAGCCGTTGGGTGGCACGAGAGAAGCGATCCCAATCCCAGTAAAATTGTTAAATTACTCACTAATTAATGTGTTTTTAGGTTGGGTTATTGTTTTGTATCTTGACACTAAATTGCTTAAAGTACTGTCCTCGTTGCTGTTTTCATTTGGTGAAGCCGTGCAGTCTGTTGTACTGTCAGTCACTTAGCCTAGTTGAAAATTTTTTCAATCTAACTGGACTTGATAATTTGCTACATTGTTATGTAGGTAGCCGCAACATTTCCATTAAGTATATATCGGGACTAGCCTGTTAGTACTGCAGCTTGTTTTAGCTGGGCCAATGAAAAAGTAAGCGCTAAGCCAATCGGCCAAAAGCGCTAAGTGAAAGGATAACTCAGGTTGGGCGTCTAAGTCCCACTGAACTGAGAGAAAAATGAAGCACCATGTTTTTTAACGTTTTCTCAGCAAAACTTAAGTTATACCTAGAAATTTTGAGCGAAGCAAAAATTTGTACTATAAAGTTGCGCAGATTTGACACTTAGCCAGAGTAGGTCTCCCGCACTAGTTTTCTTTTGCTTTTGAGCTGAGCTATTCCCAGTTTTCTCGAACGGTTGGATTGGTATAAATAAACTCTTGGTTGGACCTATTGGAACTATTTAATTTTCACTACTTCGCTGTACCGTTACTTTTCCGTGTGGATATCCATTTTCAAATGGAGGAAGGAGGGCCGGACGACGATCGCCCTCCGCCGGTTCTGACTCCGCATGGACCGGAACCCCCGAGTCATGGAGAGCAGTAACCGGCCGGTGAGCCTGCTCAAGGCTCTGGACATCACGGAGCGCAGGAGTCTATGCCGTATTTAGACCAGGCATATTTAAGTGGTTATGCTGCCGCTCTTAGATTTGTTATCATGTTTTGTAATCAGATGCTACAGGCCATGGATCAATTTTTCGTTGCCACTCAGCCCATTCAGCCCTTTGTACCTGGTCCTTCTGCTTTTGGATTTCCCCCGCGTCATGGTTATCCACCCCCCCCCTCCTTTGGTTTCGCTCAACCGACGTATGGGCCCTGTTCGGTTCAAGGGTATCCTGGTCCGCAGCCTTCTCGTGGCCTTTTCCGCACCACACCCGGTGGCGCGGCCGGAGGTGGAGCCTCGGCAGGGTTTCATACGGAGGCCGCTCCAGCTTCGGGTGCAGCCCGAAGCACCCCGAAGGAGGGTGAAAATCCTCCCTCGAGCGCGAGACCAGCGTCACTCTCATCGTGTCCTGTCCCTGGCTGCCCCGGCAACGGGCACACAGGAGCTGGGTACTCGCATAGAACCTGGTGTTACTGTCCGTTGCTCCGGGCTCGCATTTCTGATTTGGGACTAGACTATGCGACCATCCTGCATGGCATCCCCCGTTTGCAGGCCGATATGCCGGAATTTCTGCTGGCCTTGTTTGCCGGACCTAGTGGACAAGGGAACTAGGAACTGGAAGGCGTGACTGATTCATGTATTTCAGTATGGACAGGATTTGTGTGTTTCCACCAAAAAAAGCAAATAACTTATAAAATGTTCAAAAAATGTTGCTTTGTGTAGTTTGTCGCTTTACCGCTGTAAAAAAAACTTGTGCGCAGTTTTGTGTATGTGTTTGCTTTTGTGACCGGAATCTCTCGAAGTTATCTACTGAAACATCGTTAGTCCGAACTGTGCTCAATTTTAAGCATGGTTTCACTCTTGTAGGGTTACGTTCAAAAGTTAGCTAAAATTAGTTAGCTGTGTGTGACTCTTCATTGTTATTTGTGGTGGCGAACTAGTACCATCTTCATTTAGTGGAAGTAGTCACGTTTGGTCGCTGTGACGTGCGAATCGTCGTGGTAGGTCGCGAGGACGCGAACTTTCAGATGGGTGGAAATGTAACAGTAGAAAAACATAAGGCTAAAAGGTCAAGTTTATCTGGTTCTGCTCAAATTGGAAATGTCAAAAATCCTGGTTTCTATCAAAACAATCTGAATTAGAAAGGTTAAGATGTTTGTCTCAATTTCTCAGTTTTGTGACGTCAACTGGAAAAACAAGATTAAACGAGCCGACTCAAAAAGAAGGGGTGTGGACGGGGGCGTAGAGGAAAGAAAGTTAAATGTTATCTGGACGAGCAAAAAAAGATCGCTCCGGATCTGGCTGGAAAGGTCAAGATTAAGTATAAAATGGTGTGAAAGTCGGGGCGAGGGGGCACTTACAATCCGACTGGTGTTGCGTTATACTGTGCGGAGAGGCAGGGTTTTACCTGGAGAGATAGTACTCACTGGCAAAGAGTTCGGGTAAGTAGCACCGACTTAGCGTGAACATAGGTTCGAAGAATTAGCAAAGTGTTGGAATCGAACGGTACGGTGAAGATGTTAACAGTTGTGCTGTGAGCGAAAATAGCTTATACATTAAAGGTGATGTGTTGTGTTCAGGTCTTGCAGTTATAGGTAGGGGGCACTGGAGCACTCGGACATAGAGCTAAATTAGTAGTACAAGTAGTTCGCGGTAGTCTTCCCCGAGTAATCAGCAACATTAAGCTGGTTACACAAGGACTTAATTTTCTCTGTCTGCCTTTTTAGTTTTTGTAAGTGTAAGTTTGTAAACGTCCATCTTAAGTCAGAAAAAATTTGTTTTTGAATTCATCAAAATTGGTTATTTCGTTTTTAGACTTGAAATTGACATTTTGTTTGTATTCTTTTTGTGCTACTAAACTGTTAATACTAGTTTGCCATCTCGTTTGCCATGACGTCAAACATTACGTTTTCTGGATTGATGTAAGCGACATCTTGCTTGAACCCTGTTCCTAAATCAATCCGATCCAAATTTACGTTCTATTTATTTTGGTATTTATTATTGATTATTGTAGCTTGTCCTGTAGTATTTATTGTAATCTATATTATTTATAGGTGTCTCTTCCTCATTGCCTCCAACGATTGACGAATTACCATCCACAGATAATAACAGTTCCCCGAAAGGTATTTTTAAATTAATTTAAAAGTTATATAACTAAATTTTCTCTCCTCTGGTTTATTGACTGAATCTTTAGAACTTAATCTACCACATTTCAAAACAGCAAGTGCCGGTTCTTATGTTATTTGCTAATTTATGACTAGTGCTGTTATATTAACCGTAATATTTAAAACCTTGCGAGTGACGGTTCTATTTTGCTAATTTGTAACCAGATTATAAAACTGAATTACATGCTTTATATTTTCCGAGATTCTGCTGATCCTTCGCTGTTATTGATGCGTTGCTTCGCGATTTGAGGTGTATATTTAAACTCTCAACAGCTTGTTTCAGAATGTGATATTCTGAATGATTTCACAAAGTTAAAATATTTGTTCAAGCATCATTATAATATTTTCTAATCGATTATTATTCATCTCCTTAGTTTATTCAGTTTATTCAGTTAATTTATCTTCGATTTGGATTTTAGATGAGTGTGAGGATGAGTGGATTGGATGAGTGTGACCAATTTGGCCCTTGTAGCAAATCCTGTGGTTCTGCAGGCACTCAGACACGTCAGTGTCGCGTCGTGTAGGAACCTCGAAACGGTGGAGCCCATTGTCCCTCGTTTCCTCAACTAAAAAGTTTGTCGGTGCACTTCTGGTCATCCATGTGAAGTCGATTGTGTCTGGGAGTGGACGCCCTTCTCCGACTGCAACTGCGTCGGGGAGCGGCATAGATTCATCAATATTACACAACAGCCATCAGCCGGTGGTAATCCCTGCCCCGCCACAGTGATTAGCGAAGACTGCCCTAAGGAATCATACTGTGGACATGACGGTGATTGCAATAAACTGTGCTTTGTTTTGCAAAAATTTTGTAAAGGCGGAACAGTTTTGGTGGTTTGCTCCAGCCTTACACATGTGGCGGTGAGATTCCACAGAGTATTAGATTTATACCTATTACATTATATATCAAAAATTGCGTCCCTTTTGTTTGGTGTTAGCTGTATAATAAATATAAGCAGAAATCAGCTGTATGCCTGATTATAAGTATGTACTTTTTGAAAGTGATGATATACCTTTCAAAACACTAAATATAGTAGAAGACTTGATCCTCGATAGCTGTAGTATTTGATATTTCATAGCGTTTTGAAGTAAACCCAGGAAGAGGTTACGTATTTAGTTCTTGGAGTTAACTTTGTTTTAAGCATTTTTATTTAATTGCAGGAATGGAATCATTAAGGCTGAGCCAGGACGATTTCCCCCTGGTTCCTCTAATATCAGTCGCCGCTGGCATCGTCCTTGGCATCATATTCCTTGCTTTCCTGGCACTGTTCGCTTATCTTGAGAAAAAGAAGAGAAAGGCACCCTCCCAAGCCTCATTTCGTTTGATACCGTCCCGGACAACATCGAAATCCTTCGTCCAGTTTTTTCAGGCTCCTCCCCGGAAACTAAAAGTTTAGTTTAGTATTAATTTGAATGTAAACTGTTTTACACGGTGTATCATATCTTACTATTTAGAACTTTCACTGTTAAGTGCTCTACACAAACATAACTAGAATTATTTGATTAGTTTAATGTTACTATGTAATTATGAGTTTTTCCTGATTTTGTTGGGTTACGTTGGTGAATTGCTGGTTTTATTTGATGTTTTGTTGTGAACTAAACTAGATTCCATTTTAGGGATTGTCAGGATAAAAAAGCCTATTAAAGGCTTTTCCCCAAACCACCCCAGGTGGGAAGGTATGTGCAGGAAAGTTGAATATTGGGCACATTCAGGAAGCGTCATGAATTATTGTAAAAGGGAGTGAAAGTGGGTACCAGTTTGAGAAAAACAAACTGAACTCCCTTAGCTAATCATCTAATTTCCGGCTTGAAATCAACCAATTAATTATTTAAATAGTTAAGTGGACATCGCTTCAGACTTTCGGCGAATTTTAACCAAATTGCTTCACTGGATGTGGCGGAAATGTTTAGCATAAAAATAGTTATAAATCTAGGGATTACGCTTGTAGGGCGGCTCACAGTCTGTCCATTGACAGTAATGTTAAACGGTTGCTATTTTCGACGCTTCTCAGTTTTGAAGCTAGGATTCAGTTTGTCAAACGTATTGCTACGGTATCATCTCGCCCACCCGATGAAAGATACGCCAAATCTTAAACAACCTATGTACAAATATGGGATTTCTAGACTGTATTATTGTTTAAATATAGGCCCTTAAGGGGGGGGGCTACTAAAATCGACTTGCCCCGACTTTGTCCGATTGGCCTACTTTTTGGCGAAGATATAGAGCATGGGTGTGGTCAAAAAAATATCGGGTACTGAGACCTTGGTTGCCTTCCAGTCATGTGCAGCCGTCGCGTTAATGTGCCCGACCCCCCATTTTTCGCAACTACCAACATAATTAATTAAAAATTTCTACTGACTGCTAGGCCCAAGCTTCAAAGCTGTCATTCGCCAATGTGATTTGGCACATATGTCCCTACCTGCAGAAAAATACTAGATGTCTGTATCATACATGGGCAATGAAATTGGCTCTAGCCTGCACAGCCTTCGAGCTCACTGCGCGGGGGTCAACATTTTGCGGGGGGGGTCAAAAATTTTTGTAGTCGCGTTGCACAATAAATTCTTGTAAAGCTCAGTTCACTTCAAACCGAAATGAAGGAAGGAGGGTCGCTTTTTAGCAGATTTTTCTACCACCACCGATTCTGCTCATTTTCACATATTTTGTAGCACCGTGGTTCCTGAAAATAAGACAAGAACGTTTTGCGTAATATTGCTTCTATCGTTCTGTAGAGCCCTTCAAAGGTGACCTTGACATGAGTTAAACATAGGAAAATGAAAAGTTAGGTTTAGAAGTATGTGGCAGAAAAAAGTTTTCGCTGTATGCAAGAGACATCTCTACAATTTTGCACACATGTTTAGGACAGAGTAGTGCAAATAACTCTTCTGGTATAATTGTGCTGAGCGTCGAATTTTTGGTGATTTTTCAAAGTCAAAAAATTGGAAAATCGATGCTTTTTGAACCATGAAAAACAGGACTTCCAAAACATCCCGTTCTCTTCAGCACAAGTGGCGAAAGCTAAAAAAACGCCTTATAGATACTTGCACTTTACGCATAAATACATTCTTATGAAAGTAGTCACAATTTTCTGAGTTGGCTGCGAGCGTGGTTAACCGCGGGTACCCGCGGGCCCATACGGGCGTGGACAAAATTCTGTGACCGCAACGACCGCAAATTTTTGTAATTTGCCTTCTAAGGCCGGTTTGTAGGCATTTTAATACTAATTTTTGTTTTAACATTTAAATGTCTTTTCCTGTCAAGAATAATTTTCTTTAACTGCTTCATTGTCAAAACAGTTGCAATGTTTTCTAAATAAAAGTAGTTTTTATATCGGTTTCCTCAACATAGCCGCGCAATTAATTTTGAAATGCTGTAGTTTACTCAACTAAAAGCTTAAAACTTATATTATACTGGTTGCAATGAAATCAAACCAACCGACTTTGGGTTAGGTGTCTTAACTGTTTTAAACAACTAATACGTTGAACTTTTTCATTAATGACCGAAGGCTAAAGAAGATCGTCAATTCAGGCTTCAAAAACATCTTGCTGAGAGCTGACACTTCACTGATTCGCTTTGAAGCTCGAAATGCTAAAAGAACTGTAAATATGTATATACTCTTTAATTTTCGTCAGAATTTTTAAATTTGGACGCTTTTAATTTTCCAAAACATAAGCGCCATATATACTTAATTCCTGAAAATTAGCCCTCATCAAATGCCGGATAGCCGAATGCTATTTTATAACCACTTTTAACATTCCATAAAATCTGCGATAATCTAATATATATAGCAAGGTTCACAAAAAAAATCACCCACCTAGACGGCTAACAACAAGCCGCAGCCGGAAAATTTTTTGCATGGTAATAGCCACAAGTCCCAACCCCTACATATGTAAGTTTGGCTGCCGAGGCTCAATTCCTCCGACTAGGGTGCCCAAAATAGTCGACCCACCCAAAATCGGACCCTCGGACAACTCCGGACCAAAATTGAAATTTTTGCTGGTACTCACTATGGACTTTGCGCAGGTACCCTATATTATGCATGTGACATGTCCTAACTCTAAGCTATCCAACCATATATTGGATTCCCTGCCAGGTCCTCTGGGTTCGCCACCGGTGGGTGATTTTTTTTGTGAACAAGTTCACAAAAGAAAAATCACTATCAACTTTTTGTAAAATGCCTCTGGGGCAACTGCTAGGGTAAAACTAATGCCAAATTCGAGCTCAGCCACCCGGAAAACCTATATAGAGCATGTTTTAGGTACCTCAACCCCCTTCTGGCAGACGGTCCGGCCGATGGACCCGGCCCGGACCCTCCGGACCCAGGGGGTGGTCAGGATCACCTATCTGGGCAAAAGCTACCTAAAAACTAATGCCAAATTTGAATTCTACGCACCAAAAAACCTATATAGGCGAGTTTTTAGGCTTCTTGGACCTTGAAATAAAATTTTTGGTCAGTCACGTGACCCCGACCCAGGTCACGTGACCCTAGGCCAAGTCACGTGACCATTCCAGATACGAAATTACTCCGCCAAATTGTTTGTTCTGTGCTTACTAGAGCAATAGAACACAAAATAAGTGGATTCCTAGCTTCCTGGTATCAATAATAAAGGTCAAGCACATTGGCCTGGGTAGCCACTTTGGACCCGGGGGCCGAGAACCAAAATTCGAAGTTCAGCCTGTGCAAAAAAAACTTGGGGGTCCAAATTTTTTTACATAATAACACTATGGACTATGCTCTATTTATGCATGAAAAGAAAAATTTCCTAGCTATATCCTGAGATCAGATCCGGTGGTGATTTTTTTGTGAACGAGTGATTTTTTTTGTGAATTCGTTCACAAAAAAAAATCACAAAAATTTTTTATTACTCACGCTACACGAGGGCTACCGGCATGAAATTTGCACCATATGTAGAGGGGGTCACTACCGTTCCATACGTACCAAAAGTTTTTCGATCGGACTTCATTTGCGAAATGCCAGCAAAAATTCGATTTTTGATTTTTTTTGTGAACCTTGCTATATAGCAATTTACAAAATTTGGCCTTTTTAGTTCAATACTAGATAACTGGTACACTTGACAGTCCTTGCGCTTATTCGAGCTGTCAAAATTTGGCGATATTTGGTTGCTAAAAAATTGATAGTTCTCTTTTACCCTTTTTCATTAAACTTGTAGCTAAACAAAAGTAGATTAATTTAATTCAGATTAGTTTTTTTCCATTGAGCGTGTGCCAATGTTGTACAGGAATCAGAATTTTGCTTGTTTCAGTTAAATTTCACTTGAAATTTGTTCAAAGGGAACCATAAACACGGTGGTCATTGCGGTCAAGCAAATTTCATGCGGGCTGTGGGCGTGGTCGCGGGCGGTCGCGGTCACCAAAGGTGCGGGCGCGGGGCGGTCGCGGTCATTGAAAAATATGTCCATTGCCAACTCTGTTTCTATCGTCTGTAACGAGCTCAAAAAAAGTTGCCACAAAAGTGCGAATTTTGCCAAAATAACAATTTTACATAATTTCTCCATTATTTTAAAAATCTTTCGCTCGTTATCCATTGGAAATTTACCAAAATTGGCACGAAAGGCTCTCCACGTCTGCCCAATATTATGGAAAAAGCAAATGCTTCAAGGTAGAACTTTTCTATCCTGTCGGCTCCTTTGATTTCTGATGGGTCAAAAATACTGAGAACAGTGTAAATAGTGTAAAATAGTGTAACGTCCTAAATCCGAAACAGTACTATCTGCTGCATATTTTGCCATGAAATTCACGCAATACATAGCTATAGCTACAAGAAACATATTTTAAACGATGTTATTGATTATATCATTAAATTCGACAAGTCAAAAAATCTGTTATTTTTGTCGCTAAATTGTGGATTTTTGAATACAGATTTTGTGACCTAATAATGAAAAGCGTTGAAATTACAACAAGTATGTGTAATATATAAGTAAAAAACTTATGAGAAAACATAAGAGTGCTCCTACAGTAAAATTCGTAGGAGAAAGTTGTGTTAAGAGCGCTGTTAGCGTTAAAATTAACAGAAAAGTGCATGCATATTTAACAACTTTACGGCGCGTGGTAATATTGCCAATGTGCTTCGCTGCGCGGGGTTACTTCACAAAATTTTACTGTGCAGAATAAAGTTTGTGCTGCACGAGGGTTAAATTTCAGCTGCGAGGATTAAAATGTTTGCTGTGATTTACTGCGTGAGGGCCAAATTTCTGCTGCGAAGTGTAAAATTTTTGTTGCGCTTAGCTGCGTGGGGGTTACATTTTGCTGCGCGCAGTACAAGTTTTACGACGGTTCGCTGCGCGGGGGCTAAATTTCTGCTGCGCGGTGTAAAATTTTTGCTGCGCTTAGCTGCGCGAGGATTAGATTTCTGTTGCGGAGAGTAAAATTTTTGCTGCGATTTGCTGCGTGAGGGTTAAATTTCTACTGTGGGGAGTAAAATTTTTGCAGCGATTTGCTGCGCGAGGGTTACATTTTGCTGCGCGCAGTACAAGTTTTACGGCGGTTCGCTGCGCGGGGTCAAATTTTGCTGCACGGTGTAAAGTTTTTGCTGCGCTTAGCTGCACGAAGGTTAGATTTCAGCTGCGAGGAGTAAAATTTTTGCTGGGATTTACTGCGCGGGGGCTAAATTTCTGCTGCGAAGTGTAAAGTTTTTGCTGCGCTTAGCTGCACGAAGGTTAGATTTCAGCTGCGAGGAGTAAAATTTTCGCTGGGATTTACTGCGCGGGGGCTAAATTTCTGCTGCGAAGTGTAAAATTTTTGCTGCGCTCAGCTGCGCGAGGATTAAATTTCTGTTGCGGGGAGTAAAATTTTTGCAGCGATTTGCTGCGCGAGGGTTACATTTTGCTGCAATCAGTACAAGTATTACGGCACTTTGCTGCGCGGGGGTAAAATTTCTGGTGCGCACTGCGCGGGGGTAAAATTTTCCTAGCCTGCACATGTGCAGGACTTGTGCAGCCATTGCCCATGCGTGGTCTGTATCTTATCTGCATCTAAAGGAATTACTCTTCAAAGTTGAAGTTTCGGCAAAAATTTAAAAAAATTTGGCTAACGAAAGGAAAATTTTATTACTGGTGCGAGCTATAAGGCTGTAATTTGGCATAAAAGGAGGCCCTATAGGAGTACTCATTTGTGCCAAATGGCAAGAAATTCTGCCGCGTGAAAAAATTTTTATGTCAACTTTAATCTTCAAAAATTGCCGAAACAGCAATTTTCAGTCTGTCGGATCCTGTGTAGAGGCTTTCTACAGCCATAGAAGTCGCAAACCTTTACTAATCGAGCTGAAAACTTTTCTGGGGGTGTTAGCTACCTCGCTGAGTTCAAATATCTCAAAAAATTTCAATTTTAAAAAAATTGATTTTTTCGATTTCTGAGGTACCATTGCCCAAAAAATGCGTTTTTGGAATTTTTTGAAGATTAAAGTTTACATAAAAATTTTTTCACGCAGCAGAATTTCTTGCCATTTGGCACAAATGAGTACTCCTATAGGGCCTCCTTTTATGCCAAATTACAGCCTTATAGCTCGCACCAGTAATAAAATTTTCCTTTCGTTAGCCAAAAATTTTTAAATTTTCGCCGAAACTTCAACGTTGAAGAGTAATGTCTTTAGATGCAGATAAGATTTACAGACATCTAGTATTTTTCTGCAGGTAGGGACATATGTGCCAAATCATATTGGCGAATGACAGCTTTGAAGCTTGGGCCTATCAGTCAGCAGAAATTTTCAATTTATTATGTTGGTAGTTGCGAAAAATGGGGGGTCGGGCACATAAACGCGACGGCTGCACATGACTGGAAGGCATCTAAGATCTCAGTACCCGATATTTTTTTGACCACACCCATGCCTTATATCCTCGCCAAAATGTAGGCCAATCGGACAAAGTCGGGGCAAACCTTTAGTAGCCCCCCCCCCTTAAGATTACTGTCTTTGACAATATATAAAATGCCAAGGCAATCCCTAAATCTGATTGTTTCAGGATTAAGTCTAAGATAGTGAGACAAATACAGGCCGCAGAAGATTATGAACATGAGAACTGCGCAAATACGCTGAATTTACCTTCCACGGGTCCATTGTCAAATATTTCTAACAATGAGTCGCTTAAACGTCTGCTTTGTATTAAGCTTATCTTCCTGGAATCTACGTGTACTGCATTAACACACACACACACACACACACACACACACACACACACACACACACACACACACACACACACACACACACACACACACACACACAACCAAACACACACACACACACACACACACACACACACACACACACACACACACACACACACACACACACACACACACACACACACACACACACACACACACACACACACACACACACACACACACACACACACACACACACACACACACACACACACACACACACTCTCACACACACACACTCTCACACACACACACACACACACACACACACACACACACACATATCATAATAATCATAATTCATAATGTAGCTCAAACAACGGATCTAGACATATCAAAACAGACTAGTATCCATTATAAGTAATAGTAAAGCACACGCTCAAATCTTAGGTAGAATCATAGACCCTACCCATCTAGTTCTGGTAACTTGTGTTTTGAATGTGATAGTTAAGACTGGAATTTTTCAACTTTTACTTGTTTCCAGCTTATTCCTGAAACTGTAGTTGAGTGACGTAGTCTTGGTTAACCTGTCTAATTTGCACCGCCTCCCATCAATGAGATGAGCTACGTTTTTATGAAAAAATGTACTCTATAAATTGAAGCTTTGCTATTAATGGTGCCAAACTATACTATATTTGAAAAACGAAACAGACAAGAGAAACGTTCTTTTCCCCTATGCTTTGATATTCTCAAGCCAACTTATAATAAATTCTAGCTAAAGCGTGTCAACTTTGAACCATTATTACTCAACCATTACTTGGAGTTAAGAAACTATTTTTAGTTCAAAATGCAGTTTAACATTTGCTCTTTCTGATCAAGTGTAATTTTATTTGCACGTTTCCTTTCATCAGTTTGCAGATTTTCAATTGTACAAATTTTACGACTACACAAAATGATACATCCATGGTTTTGGTATAGAAATACTAGCCCACATTTCTTTTAATAACCAGCTGACATATGATTTTGGAAATTTACGATACAACTATCTTGTAATCAGCATCAGTTTCCCAGATGGATTCTTTGACAAAACTACCAAATGTGAGAGGAGTGGCCTGGTGTTGTACATTTCTAACTGCACACTGCATTTATCCTGAACAAGCTGTTTAAACCACGAAAAGACCTGCGTTTTGTGCAGTTTATCACTGCATATTTAAGTATGTACCTACTGCTTGCTCATAATCAGCTCTACCCAGCGGAGCCCACTGCAGGGTAATAGGTTGTTAAGCAATAATTAATGTTCTGCCATTTCATTTCTTACAGTTTCAATAACCGATGGGGTCATTCCCCCTTTACTATGTTTAACAGAAAAAAACTCCGCTGATTTCTGTTTAAGGTGGTGATTCCTTTTGGAGACATCAACTTTGAACCATTATTTCTCAACCATTACTTGGAGTTAAGAAACTATTTTTAGTTTAAAATGCAGTTTGCAACATTTGCTCTTTCTGATGAATACAACGAAATTAACTTTAGTTCTCGGAAATTATTTTACTGCATTTACGAAGTAATTTAATCTTCCAGATCTTTTGCAGACTAAAGTAAATTTTTTCGTGAGGCATCGGCCACATCATTAGATTCCACTACCAAATTTCATCCAATTTCATTCCACTATCATTCCATTATCATTTTTTTGTATCTAAATACAGCTTAACATTTTCTCTTTCTAATGAATACAACGAAACTAAATTTAGTTCTTGGAAATTAGTTTACTGTATTTTCGAAGTAATTTAATTATCCAGATTTTTTGCAGACTAAAGTAATTTTTATCGTGAGGCACCGGCCACATCATTCGATTCCACTATCAAATAGCTGGGGACCCTTTTTTAGTTATTATGAAACCGATCTTCGTTACAAAGAAATTAGCTAAAATGTATGCGCAATCTGGATTTTGCCTACTTTTCCAAGCTTTGGCAACCAACCACTTTAGCTAGTGTAAAGATTTGTTGTTGCCAGTAAACGATGAATTTAAATAAAGAGAAGAATTGCTAGATTTGTGAGTGTGTGCATGTCAATCTCGCCTAACTCGCCTACTCCCTAAACGACTACGAACGCGCCGGCAATCTTAAAAAAGTACCGTGAGTTTACTGGTTTGTTTAAACAAAATATGAATTTCCCAAAAATACGAGAAAAACAGAATTTTACAGTCCAAAGTGGCACAAAGTTCCAATAACCAATACACAACAAAATACAAAGGAAACGAAATACAAACCCAAGGTTCCCAAAGAAGAAAAAGGGGTAAGTCTCCAAAGACTCTCACGAAACAGCTGGCCGGGACCACTTACTATAGAAATCGGACGAAACCCGACCGCACTCCTCCGTGTCATATATGAGACTGACTAAAATTTGCGCTCATTTTTGATTGTGAAAATTAGCTAAGGAACCGAGGTTCCTATACGAGAGTACAATTTACGTTTATCGTTTGTAAAGATAGCACTGCATTTTAAGTAAATTTAGATGAAAATCAAGGAAAATATTAAGAAATACTTCACACTAGAAAACAACAATGGGGACAACTAAAAAAGGGTCCCTGGGTATTTTAGTGCAAAACACGTCCAGTAAGTGGCAACCACCTAGCTTGCATAGTAAATGCTCCACAATCGCTGGAAAGAATTTGTTCATGTTTTTGCAAAAACTACATGTTTTGTGATAGCAGCTCACGGGATAGCAGTTGGAAGATTATCATGCCTCAGATAATTGGCCTCAACGAGACCTTCAAATCGACACCTTTAGTTTAATTTTGTGGGTTACGTAGCTCATGAAATCTTGGATTACTTGATTTCTGCAAAAATTACAAGTTTACAACGCCAAAATAGGAAAATCGGCTATATCTCACACTAGAGATGAGCTAAAAAGTTGCTTCCAAAAGGAAAAATGTAGAGCTCAACGAGATCGTTCAAATGAGTATAGTCATAACTATGCAGCTGCTACTCTACCGTCAGAAGTCGGCAAAAACTGTCCTGAACGGAAATCTCGAAATTTAGTAGCGGGATTGCGCGGAGGGTGTCAGAACACCAAATGAACTTATTTTGTAAAGTTTCATCAAATTTCATCTTGATTTGAACCGTCAATCAACAATATGTGCCCAAAAGGAATCACCACCTTAAGGGACTGACATGACGAGGCACGTGAAAAGGTTGGAATTTTACTCTTTCCAGGCTGTTTTGCTGAAATTGACAAAAATACTGGCTAGAAAAAAATTTAGTCTTCGTAATCAATTTTATTATTCGATTGATTCCGATTTAACGACTTGCTTGGAAACTGCTGAAAGGCAACGTCTTATTCGCTTGGAAACAGATCGCCTACATCATCACAAAATGCGAGTACAGGACACCCGCCCCATGGTTTATTCACAACTCTAGAGTTGGGGAAGGTTTCAGTCTGTTTATGGAATTTTGCGTTGCGCTCAGTTGCGCACTCACACAAGATCAGTTGAGCACCTCCGTGGTACAACTTTTCAACAATCAAACGGGAAGCACTTTTGCTGCAGATATTGAACACGCCAGCAACAATGTGTCTGCGCTCCTTACCCCAAACCTAAATGTTATGCTTACTGAAATTAAAAGCTTACATATTTCCATTCGCATAACAAACTGGACCAAAGTTTTTTGCCTTCAAGCCATGCTGAGACCAATTGCCTATTATATTTTTGGAGTGCATTTTTTGGCAAAACCGTTTCAAGAAGGTCAAGCTGTACCTATTCTGGAGTGAGCGATTTAGGCAAACTTTCTTCGCCGATCAGTTCAGTGGTTCGAACCCTTGGTTGTTTGAAAAAACTAATATCAGACATTCCAGCTCAACAATAAAACAACACTTGATCAACGCTGCCAGAAGCCTTTTTGAACTGCACTTTACCTCATTTTTATCTGATGGAGCGTCTTTTCCAATTTCTTGCCTCTTCTGCTACTTCAAGCATAATAATTATATGTTCATCACTGCAGCAGAGAAAAAGTGGCACATAGCTAGCGCTCATGGGTCGTATGAGTTAAGGTCCGGCCCCAGAGATATCTGCTGCATTACCTGCAGAACCGGCTGAACATATTTATCATCGGATTACTTTCCACAAAGACTTAAGGTATTTGCTTTTGTATTTTCCAGTATTTACACAAAGTTTAAGAGACAACAGCTATAAATGTTTACTAAGCGTATCAAAGCGGTAACAGCTTAGCGCGGAAAGCAAATTTTTATTTATGGCTAACAGTCACTTTCTTCATTACCTGGGGAAGGGGGGATGAGTGGTATCTAAAGTCGTAGGAAAGTAGACAGATCTCTCGCGTAAGGCTAGCTCGGAAATGGCAGCCTGCATTGAGATAATTTCCATTTCTATATTTTCAACGTTCGCAGTCCTATGTTGCCGTTTTTCCGATAAATGTATCGAACACCAAGGCCACAACCCGTGGCTGCGAACACTGCTGATATAGTCCCGATGGGGATAAAAATTTTCTCCAAACGCGAAAACATAAATATTCACAGACTATAATTTTATAAAGACCAACTTATTGTAAGATTACACCTAGTTTGAACGATCTAACTATGCAATTTCACATCACCTATTTCTCATTCTAGGATGGCAGTGCGTGCTGAAGATGTCTCTAGAGTTAGCCTAGGTTCGTTTCTTCGCGGAAATTGAACGAGTCGGCGGAACACCTGGGTATTCCCGTCTCCGTTTTCGTTATTACGCGTTCTCAGCTGAGAATCCGGATATTCTAGTAAAGGATCCGCAGCACAAGAACTTTGTTGACCTATTTAAAAGCCACGCTCGTAAGCTCCAGCAAGCTGTCGGTACTTTATTCACTGCTGTAGAGGAAAGCGACCGCAAAGCTGCTGCAGACGTCAAAGACCGTGCCGAGGTCAACACTGAGCAAGATAGCGACGACGAGGTGAAGAAGCCACCGGCTCGACTCTGCCCTTGAAGAAAAAGATAAACTTGCGCTTTTCAGATGACAGTGACGAAGGCGAAGGCAGCACGCAGCCTCTGCCAAAAATTAAACGATCTTTTACTAAACATGTAAGTTTACTAAATTCAACATTACAGTTTCATATTCTGGTTCAAGAGGTGACTCATAGTATAGTTCCGGCGCTGATACAGAAGGAATAGAGCTATGCCGAATCGGCTCCTCATAGTCACTATTCTCATCTCTAGTGTCAGTTGCTGCATTTCGCAGAGAAACCATGGGTTTAGAGTTCCTTTTGAAAATTAAAATGACAATGAGTAGACTCATGATAATACAGTTTAACACCCAACAATAGCAGAACATGTTACACCACTTACAACAATGTTTGGTTGATTAGTGGTTGGTATGCATGTTGTGGAATATGACAGAGGCTCTAATTTAGTTGAAGTTAAGGGTTAACCAGTTGAACTGTCAATGGACTATGAGCTCAATCCGCAGCTGTGCTCGAGCTAATACTCGCTGTAGCTGTCATACTGGTCTTGATAGTTGCGTCTGTTCTGGAGCCGTACCTTTTGTCTCAGAAACAGTTCCTTCCGTTATGCGAGAGGTCGTTGTTTCCCCCACTGTTTGCTTGCGCGCGCACCTTCGATGGCGATCGTAATTACAACACCAGTTTTTAGACTTTACTTGTTTCAGTGTTGAACCGAAGCGAACGCAAAGAACAAATTGGATCTGGTGGTGACGATGCTTTGGATAAACTGCTAGAAGACAATTCCAGCAAAATTTATGCGTTTTTCAAAATCGAACAAGGACAAAGGATTATCTAGAACTTTCCTGTAGCTGAATTTTCGTCATCGACAATGATGGACATTGTTGAAAAGGTGTATGACGATCAAGAATGCGCATTTAAGGTAAACATGCAACTCGGTTATGTGTTAGAGCATAGAAAAACTGGAGATTACAGATATTTTTATCCTTCTTCTAATACTTTCGTCTTTCAGACCCCTCTAGTAGTCTCGAGCATTGAATACGCAAACTGAAAAATAAATTTTCCTCAATTGATTTTCCAAAGGAAGCTGCAGCAAATTCAACCGATTCTAGCGAATGGGTGTTTGTAATGCCGACAAATGTGAACGTGATAGCATATCAAATGAATTTTCCTCTAAGAGGTGGCTATCAGCATCTACCAGCTTGCTGTCGCAATCGAAAAGGCAGACTCACA
Organism: Trissonchulus latispiculum; assembly: GCA_030248195.1. Classification (NCBI taxonomy): domain Eukaryota; kingdom Metazoa; phylum Nematoda; class Enoplea; order Enoplida; family Ironidae; genus Trissonchulus; species Trissonchulus latispiculum. The sequence goes on from JASAND010015895.1 coordinate 147,127, forward strand.
GTAATCTGTCCCAAGACAGACAAACGCATCTTGTGCTTTTGACAGTTTGCTCTCGGACTTAAAAAAGCAGTTAATGTTTCCAGATCTATACGCGCTGCTAAAAAGTTGCGTTAAAAATTTTGCTCAGAAACGGACAGCAATGGTCAAATAACGCTACACTGTGTAACCACTGTTGAGCAAATTTTCGACTGTAAAATTTATGTTTATGCCTGTGATGACAGCGGACTTCGAAAACAGCTAATTCTTAAACCTAGCTCAGAAATAGCAACTTTGTGCAAGCGTCGTGTCAATTTCCTCGCTATGGGCAGAACATTTTTCATATATACCCAAACTTTCTTCATTTTTAAGTGTACTAAATGTGCGCAAGAGAGACAAATTTTTTTATGTACTTCTCGCAAACAAAGGCATGACTGCCGGTAAATGGAAAGCCTTAGTCCGGGTGGACGACTCCGTCCAAGAGAAGATGTTTTAGAACAATTGGCACGGTTCGGAATTCATGTGGATAGGCGAGCATTTCTTCCAAAGTTGGCCCCATATTTTTGCGTTTTCGATTGTGAAAGCTTTTTACTGAAACCTACCGCCGCCACGGTCAAAGTTGGTAATACTAGCTATACCCAGCTACATCGGGTTTGCACCATTGGAATCACTTCTAACATTCCTGGTTTCCTTGCTGTCGAAATCTTTACCGGCAGTGAATGTGTCTCAAATTTCGTCAATTATCTACTAGTGTTAAGTCAAACTGCAGCTAGTATCATTCGGAAAAGTGTGGAGTCCTTGCTGGACGATCTCGATATTCTCGAGTATGAGTATAAAGAGACGCAAAATTAAAAAAGCCTAGCAAAGGTGGGCCAGTTACGTGATCAACTGAACAAGCACATTGAAAAGTTGCCAGTCTTAGGCTATAACAGTGGTAGATATGACATAGTGCTTTTACGGGAGCAACTTTTTCCGGAACTTTTAGGTGAAGCAATAGAATATATCATCAAAAAGAGCAGTAAATATTTATCTGTTTCCACTGTACGATTCAGTTTCTTGGACATTATGTCCTATACAGGCAATCAGAAGTCATCACTGAGGGACTATGTTCGCGCATTTGGAAAAACCGACTTGGATAAGTCTTACTTTTGCAATGAGTTGTGCACTCCTGAGTGCTTAATTAGCCCTAAGCCACCTGCATATGAGGACTTTTATAGCTCCCTTTCCGGTGTAAATGTGCTGGCGGCTGAACATGATGCCTACTGTGAACTCCTACGAAAAGGTATAGGTTCTGAAAATGCATTGAGAAAATTAAACTTTGTACCTAAAACGGGACAAGACAATTATAAAAACTTGATGCAGGTTTGGAAAGATAACAACATGTCATGTCTGTGGGACCTTTAGCGGCGGCCAACGTTTATTTGCTTTCCAGCAGCATTATCAGGAATTCTTGAAACTATTATAATAATAGGTATGCTAAAGTCGCATGTTAGCTTGCCTGCAATAGCGCTACCATATATGTGACAGCTGGGGGTTGGACCATGTTATTATTATTTTTGTTTGTTTGATGCTGACAGTAGAAATCTGCAGTCAGGACTGGTGGGGGGACCTGCGCTAATTTTCTCCAGGCATTTTTGGCATAGGCATAAAACTTTATCCTGAGAAACCAGATTTGGAGACTGTAGAAAGTATAGTGCTAGTTGATGGCAATGCTTTGTACCTTTCTGTTGCCAAAGGAAAGCAAATGCCAGACCTATACGTTTTTTGGCACAGAAATCAAAACGTTAAGCCATTATTATGCAATAAGGCCTCTGGTGCAATGCAGTATCTTAGCTACATGGCTCATATCACAAGTAGTTTCATCAAAACAGCACTAAATAAAGATGAACAAAGATTAGTTGTCCACGATCAACTTACAGGCGATAAATCCATTATTTTTTGCGGACGGTTTTTTTAAACCTAGTTGGGATGGTGACAATGATAGCAAGGATGTTGTTTATGAGTTCAATGGCTGCGTCAGCCATTTTCATGGCTGTGATGAATACTGTCGTGGGTTTAACCAAGACGGCATAAACCCATTGACCAAACTTTCCAATGCTGAAACACGAGCCAGAACTGACAAACGAACATCTTTGCTATCGCAAACCTATGAGCTGCATGTTACGTGGGGGTGTGCGTGGGTAAAATTATGTGACCAGGATATTTCTGTTAAAGACTTTGTTTCGAAATTCTCCATAGGGCCGAAATATTTGCGTCGCAGGTTAACGGTAGCTCAGCTCTTAGTCGATGTGCAGAGTGGTAAATTTTGCTGGCCATTGCAGCTAGATATGAAAGTTCCTGACCGATAGCGTGAGTATTTCTTAATAATGGGGCCGATATTCAAAAATGTAACCGTTAATTAGTCTGATGTTGGTGAGACTATGGCCGCTTTAATCAAAAAACTCGGCCTAGAATATGAATTTCGGATGGGCCGTAGGTGTCTTGTTGACAGCATGTTTTGTTCGCAAATGGTTATGTCAGCTACCTATGTTAAGTGGTTGATATACCACGGTGTAGAGGCAAGCAGTGTTACCTGGATTATACAGTTTCCGGGGGCCGCCCCTTTCAAAGGTGGCAGAATGCAAGAGGGCTGCAGCAACGCACTCAACCTCGGACACAGCCACCCTAGTTATGAAAATGCTTGGAAAATCTGCATACGGTTTTCTTCACTGCTGGATCCGCTTAAATTTACAAATACTACAGTCGGAAATGAGAAATCATTTTTGCGCGCTTTGAACCAACCGAATTTTTATGACTGCGCATCATTGGATAAAGGTTACTATGAAATCAGTGCCACAAAGAAAAAAGCTGTGTATAACAGACCCACTGCATTCGACTTTGAAACCTACAGCGCGGCTAAGGTTAGTCTGTTAAAATCCCTCTACGATTTTCTTGATGATTCGCTACATACCAAGAACTCACTACAGACTCATTCTTACAGACACCGATTCCTTCATCTTTGCGCTAGCTGGTGAAAATTTGGAAAGTTGCATAAAACCGGAGTTAAAGGAGGAATTCTTTTCGTAAAAATGGGAAACTTTGGTAAATGACACCTCAAAAGAATTGTACGATTATTTCAAAGTTGAGGCGGGCTTGTGGAAAGCGGAGGCCACCGGAGTTCAGGCTATAGCTTTAAGTGCAAAAATGTACACACTTGTTACCTTCTCTGTGGACATGGCAAAAGCTAAAGGCGTGCAAAAGAAACAGCACAATGACCTGTCATTAGAACAATATAAGCGCGCTTTATATGAAGATTATGTCTCTACTGATGTCAATGTCGGCATTACAAAAGCAGGGCTAGATCGTAAACTTCATACTTACCAGCTAAATAAGCGGGGTCTGCATGGTGTATATGTAAAGCGTAAAGTACTTCCGGAAAAAATTTCTACCGTAAATTTAGGCCTGTTACCGAGTTGCTAGTTACCAGTTTGGCAGAGTAGAGCTGGCTGACTGTTGTTGAGTTGCAACTGGTGTAAGCTTATGACGATGCCAATTGGTTTCTGATGCTTCTTACGCTGGAAGCACTCAAAATGTTTGTTGCAGTTCATATATGTTATGCTTATATTTATGCTTGCGCCAAATTGATGCTTTTTCATTGTATTACAGCGTTTGATAGAACTTAACTTTGTCTGTTTTACGATTTTGATTTATAACGTTGACTGCTGTTTCGGAATTTTGCAATTCCCAACTGAAATTTTTATGTTCAATTTCACTGATATTGAGAACGTGTAAAGTTCTCTTAAAGCCACGTCATAAGTTTTGTTAGCTTACTAAACTACTAAACTGGTTGACCAAGATGAGTCGTTATTTTCGCCCTTACAGAAACTAATACTAAGCTGTTTCTTTCAAAGTAAAATTGCTCTCAATAGTAATGGTAATCTTTTGGGAAAACAGCTCAATAAGCATAAACACCTAATACATAAGGTAATCGTAGCGCTGCATCTCATATAGCTATCATTGATTTAGTTATGTTCCTGTTAGTCAACGCTACCGGATTTACATATAATACCAAAGTATACCACAGTGTCTCTATCACGTAAAGGGTTTGAAAATATGGACTTTGAAGAGTAATTAAAGGAATTACGAGGTATTTCCTTGCATAAAACCAGTGAACAGATGACACGGAACGAGTTACCACTGATGAGTCGGCTGGAGCTAGCTCACAATGACAAGCGCAGGAATTCACGTATTGGCACAAGCATAGCTAATGCAATTTGACTCTGATTTCTTTTCTGTTTTGATTGCCTACTCATTTTGTGCATTACGCAAATCGCAAACTTGAATTCAAATTTGAATTGTGTTTGCGCGATAGGGCGAACCGCTTGTGCTTGTGCTTGTTTAAAACTGAATCACAATCAAATTAATAAGCACGTCTGATGAGACGGAATGATCAGCACTAATTTTGAAAATATGACTTTCGACTTGTCTTCGCAATCCAGATACAGTTAGATATGATTTTTTACAAAGTTAGAAGGATCATTGCAGTTTGATTTAGTAGTATTCTGGTTTGAAAACGTACATATTTTAGGCACTGTTCCAGCTCATGGCTTTGTTTTACAGGAGTATCTGTTACCCATCCATATGGGAGATAAATTGCGATCGTTCAACTACCGTGTTTCTGGCGAACCCTTTCCCGCGAATGGTGGAAAGTCTACATTCGTTTGATAAGTATTCAACATTATTTAGTAATATTCCTGTTTGGCCACGCCATGACCGTTAGCGTTTTCTGAACACTGCTTGAAGACAGACTAGGACTAGTGAGTCCGAAGACCAATATTCGCCTGCCTAGCAGTTATTAATGCTCAGAGATTTAGAGCTTCACCGATCCACCATCGGTGCCAGCTAAGACAACTACACGACATCCAGCCACTACGACAGCAATAACAACGTCAACAGCAACTTCAATAGCAGTAGTCGCAACAACAACAAATGGATCGAGTACGCCCAAAGCATCCTTAATCTCAGCAACCACCGCAATTACTACATCGCCTATGCTTCCATTAACTGAAACTCACCTCTTTTCGACTACACTACAAATTGCTACACTAAGCAATCATAGTTTTGGCTTATATCACTGTATCGGTGTAGTAGTTTGTGCTAATTTTCTGGAGGTCTTTATAGTACTCGCAGTGTAAATAATCGTAACCATTTTCAGCAGCAACATTGTTCAAGAAATTTTGAAAGGAATTACAACGATAATAGTGTTTCAATGTGCGTAGCTCTTCCTACACCTCATCAAAACGTTATCCAAATTTATATAGAACTAATAAATACTAAATTTTAATTCGAAAGGTGGTCATTTTATATCATTGTGCAATTGTAGTCTGTCTCTGCGTTGGAAGCATATATGAAACAATTGTTCAATGTTTGTTAAACTTACACTTTCTGAATCACCTTTTGACCCGAGGACTGGACGCTTTAACATCTTGTTTCTATTCATCATCGAATTACGTCTTGTTAGCCTTGATCCATTGTCCGAGTCGTTTTCCACCTCAACCTCTAGACCCGCTTACTCAGACGCTTAACAAAAAAGGGAACTCCCAGCTTTGCTGAAAACTCCAGGACTGGCTTAGAGTTTCTCTTTTGAATAAACATTTCTGCTGTCCTAGTGCTTCTGGGATATTGCTAACGAAAGCTTCCAGACCACTAGTGAAAAAATTCAAATATCCCCGAAAATGATGAGGAACCATTTTGGCTGGCTCGTTTACTAGTCTCTTTTCTATGTCCAGCGCAGGATATGGTACAGAAGGATGCAACGTGCAGAACATGCACTGGCAAAACTATGGTGCAAACTATTGGCACTAATTCAAGACGCGGCCAAGTACTGTGAGCGCACGATGGGGCCATGATTGTGTTACCAAGTTCAGATTACAATTTGAGAAAATTTGTTTATGGTCGATGTTACCCAAACTAGGGGGATGGACTAAAGTCAGTGTTCTCGTTCCCACTTTTGATAGCATAGTAAACAGTGTGTAAAACAAACAAACTGGGTATAATCCGTAATACGATTATCGATTGTATCGATATTGTATCGATACTGTATCGATTGTACTTGTAATTGTAATTATAATTTTATAAAATTGCGTGAAACAGGTTGAGTCATTGTACGGCACAGACAACCAGTTGTAAAGCTGTGTCATTTTTAGGTTATCACAAATACTGTTGTTTAGAGTTCACTTCACAAAGACGTATGGTATTTTTTGGAAATACCTGCAAAAACTTATGGAAGTTTACTTGCAGCAAGACAATGCCACAAGGCCTACTGATAACGAATTGCTGTCAGAAACTGACTGTTAGTATCATTGGCACTTATGCAAGTGCAAATTTCCTGGCTGAAGAAATAAATAACAGACATAGATCTTTGATAATAGATAGCTTTGACTTAATTTTAATTCACCTATCTTCCCTCCCCTTCCCCGGTGGAGTGATGCGTGTTGCACCATTACCAGTTAAACGCTAAACTTTCGCAATTTTGAGTGTTGAGCAGAGCTTTATAAAAGTTCGTTCTAAAGCCAGGACATTCACACGAGTTACGAAACTAGCAAAACTAGCAAAGTGTAATAAACATTTTTTCATATAACGGCTAAATACAAGCCGAAACATTTTCAACACTGATTTCTCAGAACTCTAGAATCGGGCAAAAGTTCGTTTTGTGCCATGATACATTTAGGCCGACGGACGTTTTTTGGATTTGGTTCAACAGGTCTTGACGGTCGAGAAACTTAGCCAAACGTACGGTATTAACACCCAGCTTCGCTAATTCGCATTGGGTTTTCTTGCTACTAGTTACGTTTTAGCCCAAAAACTTCTCACCGCAGAAAGGCAAGTTGCGTCTATTAGTTTTTGAGAAATCGATATCCAAAACAAAATAATAGCAATTTTGCCAAAATGGCTTTTCGGCAAAATATCTAGCTTAAAGCAACATCAGCAGGCAATAATTATTGATAAAATGTGTAATTAGACTGTGTATCGATTGAGTATAAATGAACCGAAACTATACGAAAATTTTGCAGTAATTTTGAAAAAACCGATTTCTTCGGTATTCGAAAACGGCCATTATTGACCCTCAGAAGCGAAGCTATATTGATTGGAGTATTAAATTTCACCTAATGGGAAGGAGAATTTAATATACACATTATTACTCGATATCTCTGTTATCTGACAGATAAACGTTGGAATGCTGAAAGATAAGCCACGATATAACTGGAAAGCGAACGGCTGGTATTCACAAATTTCCCAGATAGATATAGTGTAATGGATCTTTCTTCTACTGTCTTTACCGTTGTGAACTTTTTGTCCTAAACGAGCTATTCAACCTTCGCTGTACAGAAGACAGGAACTAGGTTACACTTATTTTTACTATAGGTCGGGGACAAGACAGACAAGACAGTGAAAGCACGTGGAAGTTTAGCGTGCAGGATAAAACGAAACACTGAAGAAAAGACTTCATGAAACTGTCGTGCTTTTTAAACGACTTCTTATCGCGCAATAGGATGCAATGATTCCTGGGAAAGTCAATATGCCAAACTTCGAGACACAGTCACAAGATGCATCTACCGCAGCAATTTTATTATTTAACAATCTACTTAAGAATTGAATTACAGATTAAATTATGGACAGGGAACTATATTGTAAAGTAAATATAGTTAGCGTGTAGAGCTTGCCTAAAGTAATGATTAATCGTTAGTTTGATGTCATACCACACTGCTTGCAGAGATGCCGCTGAAGGTCGCATGCCGCATTCATATCCAAGTTCGTTTGAGAATGATTTGGGACCCTCACCTTTTGAATAGTCTCCTCTGGCCCTTTTTAGGATCTTATTCTTTATCTTTTGAAGGAAATGGACAAATTTAGTTCTTTGAGACCTATACTTCGCAGTGCTGAGTTCTCGAAATGGGAGGCCCTAGTCCGATATTGTGATTTCTTTTCATTCATAGTCGTGAGTTTGCTTGGGCTATATCCAGGTTAGGGGGAAATTGCCATAGTCACGTGACCTACTCGTTCACATGGATTTACCAAGCACAACTTTTACGGAAGGAACTGACAGCTCGCCTTGATATCCGGTTCCCAATAAGTAATTTTGTCTTTAAGCAGGCATTGTCCTGTGTAATAGTTGCAATGAGTTTATTGCATCAGTGGTATTGTATGGCGGCCAGGTAGGAGCATTCTGCAAATCAGGAGTCGGCTGAGACCTAGTATCGTAAGGGTCCACCTCACAACGCTTCCTGTAGAGTTTCATCAAACGCAACGGGATCAGCCACTGGTGTTACCAATTTTTTCGAAGTTAACAGTCCAATATCGCAAAGCATAATATCCCCTTGATCAGCAGGCATTATGGGATATGCTCATCGAGAAAGAGTTAGAACTCTATGTGCGTATGAAGCTGTGGACTCACTGTTCTGCTGTACTACTTGATGTAGGTGAGCGGCACAGAGGCGCGAAATGTGAATTCAGGATGCAACCGCTTTTTCAACTGCGGGATCAAGCAATCGTAGTCAGCTTTGTCGGCGTCATCCATATTTCTGTAAATTTCTAGAAGGATTCCAGAGAGGTAGAGAGGTATTTTGGTAGCTTTAGCAGATTATCCCACTTGTTGGCGCGAGCAACCACCTCAAAGTGGTCATAAAATTTATCCCAGACCTCGTCGGATTCGTCCGTGAAAATAGTGGGGTTAGTGAAACCTTTGTTGTCACTACGTGGGCGTTGATTGGTGAGAGCCTGCTGTTGCTGAATGGCTATGTCATCCATGTGGCGCTGCAACGTTGCTCGTTTTTGGTCGTTTCCAAGTGTCGATTACATTACGATTACAATGCTCTTATTGTCTTCTGTGGCACTTGTGGCGATCCTAAAACCCAGTGTGCCAAATGTAAAGAACTTCTTTTACTAGCTTTACTGCTGTGGACTATTTGTCCAAAACCAGCTATTTAACCTTGGCAGTACAGAAGACAGGCTCTAAGTTAAACTTTATTATTGCTGCTGATCGAGAGCGAGATAGGTACAGTAAGAGTAGGTGAAAGTATAGCATTCACGCCAAAATAAAATACATCTACATACAATACAAATTGAATTACAGATTGTAATCGAGAGACAGGAAACTAATTGCAAAGTAAATATGGAGGAGGTTTGTACAATAGTGTATTCAGATTTGATAGTAGTCGAACAGCTTTACACAAGTTATGCAAATGTCATATTGGTGTAGTATAGTGGTTTCATTATGACGTGCACTGTGGGCTTAGGGCCAATGCCAGTCTAATCATCCTGTTAACGTCACGTTAACGTTACGTTAACGTACCAAATACATTACATTACTTCATTAAATTATTTACAAACTGGAATAGTCTACGTTAGATTAGATTCCATTTATGCACCAAACTTGAATTTCCCAATTATAACAGAAACGTGTCAGTCCTGATGGTCCCATTGAAGAAAACCGTTTGGCAATAATTTCAGTGAAGAAAGGAAATAACGTGGTTGTGTTTAATGTTATCAATAAATGCAAGTCTTTGGAATTCTGTCAGGGGGTGCCGGGTGTTCCATGAGATTACTGACCACACAAAGTGGGGAAGGGGAACCCTTATTTTACATAACTATTCAAGACAAAATCCACCAGGATACATCTTGTTTCAATAATAAGAATATAATTTCGGAATACGTAATCATTAAGACAAGCAAAATTCGAAAGTGAAACTGTAGCACAATCATTCCGATGCATCTTTCAAGGCTAGCGCATAACAATTCAGCAACCTTGCGCCAAACAAGTAATTAATTATGTGAAGTTGAAATTTGTAACTCCTTCAGTTAAGGCCTTTTACCAGTGCCTTGACTGAAGAATTTAGCTTATTTCTCTTTCTGTGATATAGGTATGAGTACGCCTAGCACTTGGCTAACTTATGACAAACGTAAGATTGGGATAAATAAAATCATTACTAAAATCTATAACTAAATAAATAACTGAGAAGCTAACTCATATACGATTAAGACCTGGCATATACAGTTTGCCAGGCTGGGAGGCCTGGACCTACACTAATTTGCTGCGCCATGCAGTGACCTGCATAGCGCAGCAGTGTGTGCAGCTGAGCTCCAACCTAGTCAGCTCAGCTACACACCAAAAAAGGCCTCCAAAAAAAGGCCACCAAAAAAAGGCCAAAATTTAGTGCCAGATGCTCTTCAAAATTACTTGTACTTATGTTCTCGCCTGCAGCATCAGAGAATCAAGTTTGATTAGTTTATTGGAAAGCTTCATTTGCAGATTGTTTCGTTGTATAAGTACTTTACAGCACGACATTGCTTGCATTCAGAGATGTAAGCAGCGTCGTACGGGAAGCCCTGATGCGTGGCACTCGGAGCTTCCCGCACGGCGTGCGTATAAATCTCTGAATGCATGCAGAGCCGTGCTAGAAAGCATACTTGATGACCAGTACAGGCATGTATATCATGAACTCAAGACAATTGACCGACAAGTTACAGCAAACCTTTCAACAAATTTCCAAGGTGTTTCATAGTAGCCGTGACAACTTTTTAGTCACCCTACTTTTCCTAAACCTAAGTAAATTTTGATAGTATGGTTATCCTAAGTTTCAACCTTTTTATTTTTCTGAAATTGCACATTTTACATACCTCTCTTGTGTTTGACGCATTTGTCACTACTTAACCTATGCCACAGCACAGTATCTAAGTGGAACATTGCTCTCCTCAAACCAAGCCACCAGATGCACATGCGAGCTCCTAATGCAAATTCAAAACAGGTTATCTGTTATGTCATTTGCAGCAAGGAAGCAAGCACTGTTGGCATTTTGCCACTCAGACAACACTTTCAATATTTCCACGTTAACATCCCCAGATGACTGCAATCTGGTCTTAACTGCACTGATAAGATAACGTATAGATCTTCAGACAGCAAGCAATGTATATGAGTTTACTAGTTTACTCTCCAGTTATCATGCTTAGAGTACGCCCTTCAACCCCAATCGCGACTGTCGCCTACTATCTTTAGGCCTATGGGGTTAGGTAAAACTGTCACAGTCTTAGTTTTTGTTTAGCATTTGTACAAAAGTTTGCTCGACTACTAATAAAATGTTCGAAAGCGTGATAGCACCTTTTCAGTAAACATCTGGAGAAAGAAACTAAACGCACTTTAATAAGAGGGAATGGGAACCTCAACAAGCTGTGCCTCGGGACAAAAGCTACCGATGAATCAAGCCAAGAAACAGTAAGTGGCTTTTAACCATCTAGTGTTGCGCGAAGTTTACTAAAACGTTTTCCGCTTTCTTAACTTCCACCAATCCCTCATATTTACAATCAGAGTGAAAGGGCAGCACAGGACATTTCAACAATCGGTACCCTTCTTCGTGTATATATGGATCTAATCACCGGAAACTCCACCTTCCTTTATATTTTGTCTGTTCAGGAAGGCTTCCGGTTAGTAACCATTAATTTATGCTAAATCAGTCTAAGTCAAATTAATCTGTGGCATCTGGAGTGTTTGCAGCCACACGTGCTCACTGTTCCAACATGGTTACCCCGACCTCTCCAACTTGATTTCCTTATTAATCATGAAGTTATGTTCAAGATGGCCACAATTAAAGGTGAGAGAATTCTACATATAAATAATATTTGCATAGAAAAAGGACGAATTGAGTTCCATAAGCCTCGTTGACATTATTGGTTAACGAATTAATTGATCTACACGGCAGCATGATATAGACGTCTGAATGTCTGAACAAAACAGAAATTGACTCTTATGTACAAGTTAAAGTTATGTCTCGGTGCACCACCCCTAGCCAAAGGATAATATAGTAATTTACCCTGTATATGCTTTAAAAGGTGACTAAACAGAATAAAATATTAAGGAATCAGCTGACACTTGGTTATGGAGCTATTAGCAGCATACTAAAGTCAAAGTACTGTGTGAACAGCAAAGTTCTAAGCCTATAGTATACTAAGTCAACGATCCGACTTTTGAATTTAAACTTAAACACATTTGAACTGTCATTAACATATCTATTCAAAATATAGAGAATGATTCGTCTATCGAATACTATTTTAAATATTTTCTTGCTGTAAAGATTGTATAATCTAGCGTCTTCTTTCTTCCGTCGGATGGTGTAATGATGATTTTATAGTTCTCCTTGATACCGGGCGTTGTCATCACCTTATATCCATAACTTTTAGGACCTGTCGATCAAAATTCACAAGCGTAACCATTAGGCAAATTCTTGTCTTTTAATTCACCTAGAAAGTCTCCTTCAGGCAGATCAAAATCCTTCCCGTTGGAAACAAATATAGCACTGTCAGTATCAAAATAAAGATAGGGTTCATTTAACAGCTTCAAATAGCTGTAAGCTTTAGTCTAGCATACGCTGTTGTTTGCTCGACAATGATTACATTGTTGTAGGGTGATAACACAGTCTGATCTTGCTTCATCTTTCAGCTGCTGGACTCTGTAGAGACTTGACGTTGTCCACCTACCACCACTTCTGCGCAAGTTATGCAAAATAGAGCATTTCTGCAAGGCCGTGAGTTTGTCCCAAAAACAGGGAGCTCTAATAATATGGGACTCTGCTTAAACGACATTGCCATCAGACTACCAAACGGCAGCAACTTCAACCAAACCAGCATCCGTTCCCTCCCAGTGCAGTAACTACGTTAAAGTGCAAGAATACACGCTTGGTCATTACAAAGGACATCATGTCAAATTAATTGGACTATATGGTTACTTAGTGTTAAACTCAATTTCTTTTCAAAACAATCGCAATTTATAGTTATTTTCGCATGGTTCATGATCATTCAAAAACGATATAAATAATAGGCATAAACCCTTGTTTTTTAAAATTAAGTTTTTGGTTCTAGATTGAACATTTTGAAATATTCAATAAACTACATATTAGAATCTGGAAAGTTGTGATGCACTTTTACCAAGGAAATAATTTTTCGTTATACTGAACTAAAGCTTGTTTTAGCTGTTGCAATGTTTCTTATCATTTTGGATAAGCTTACTGACTACCTAAGCTCAATGTTTGCTTTTCCTAACAGTTTCGTTGCACATCTTTAACGAGTACTTATGTATTTGCAGCAACTAAGAAACGTTTTGACTTTATCTGTAAAACTTTCTGCGTAATTTTCTGTGTAAGAGCTTACTGGTACTTTTTTACTGCATTCTTTTCTAAATTTTACGGAAGAGGTTCATAAAATATATTTAGTGTTAGATATAAACTGTTTAAGCATCACTTAAGTTGGACATTTTGGATAAGTACAAATTATCAGCTATAAACCTGCATAATTGCCATATCATTTTATGACGAAATAGTTAACTCCGCTGAGCAATACATATATTAAATTATATTTTATTATATCCTATACTGTATTACAAATGCCGGCTGACAGTACGTAACTTAAGGTATATTATATTGTATATTCCGTATCTGGCATTACGTATCTAGAAATATATTTTATGAGTGCCGGCTGACATTAAGACAGTATAGTTTGATTTAAACACAATCATAGCAATATATTCCCTGTACCGTTGATTCCCCATAGATAAAGTCATGGGAATTGGCGGCAAAAACCAAACCCATAGCAATATCCTGGCATATATATATAAATATATAAATTGTCTTAATGGTTTCCAAGTCTAGCAATCCGAAGAAGGATGGCACTTAAGTCAGATTTTTTGGCATTAGTATTGCAGTCTATTAAGTTGTTTTTGTTTTTGTTTTTTGTTTCCTGTCGCCTAAAGTAGACCCACTTTATTGTATATATTTAGTTTTTCTTCAGCTGTTCCGTTTGCTTCATACGGTCATCAGCATAGCATAAACCTTTGTTGGTTTTGCTGCCCCCTTACATTTCTGTTTTAATATATGATAGATATATATGATCTTTTTTAATACCTCGTCTTAGTTTTCATTTATTTTTGACATAATTTTGTTTCCCATCTAAAGGTCAGGAATTCGCCATAAACTACAACTGCATAATATTTAATTCGCCCTTGGCTTCATTTTATGTGGTATATATGCTTGTATGCGTTGATATCACGTCTTGAGGTGGCTAGCGGCGAAACCTCCTTTTGCGCGTATTTATATTTTTGTATATATTCAATAAATTTCCCAAAAATCTAGTCCCATGGAATTCCGCTGATGAGCCGCCTATATCATGAACTCAGGTCCAGTAGAGGACGCATGTACTATTTATATATATGTACATATATAGGTTGTTTAATGTTTAGTTTTTGTTTAGTGTTTTAATCTGTAATATTATAGTTTAGTCTTTTGACACCAAGAAGCAATTCCAACCAGACAGTACATGGTACATGATCTTCGGAAAGTTTATTATTTGGCTGCATCCTACTACTGACACTTGCAAGACCGATGTCAAAACTTTGTTGAAATTAACGTTATATTGGCTCGAAAATTTCCTTTATTTCCTATTTTTTGCGTAAAAAATTTTCTAACGAAGAATTTCCATATTATTTCTTATTTCTGGAAAAATGCTCAGTAAGCGCCCAGTCAATATGTTATGTGCATAGGAGATGTTCTGGCGGATTAAAGCTAAATTCATAAAACGTTAGAAATTTGCAGATTATATCATAGACAAATGTGTTTGCTAAAATACCAGCATATCTCAGCAGCAAAAACAACTGTTTCAAGGTTGAAGTCTTCCGCCGCATAGACTCCTTTGTTTTCTTAATGGTCAAAATGGTCAATATTTAAAATTTTGAAAATGTATACAGCCAAAGTGGGCATCAGTCGATGCCGAGATGAACAACTTTTCATGTATGTCTGAAGTATACTTTATAGCACACCTTAGCGTGCATTCACTGATTTATACGCACGCCGTGTGGGAAGCTCCGAGTGCCACGCACGAGGGATTCCCATGCGACGTGCGCAGTATAAATTAGTGAACAGCGCTAAGGTGTGTTGTAAAGTACTTATACAAAGAATAAACCTATCCTTAATTGATGAAACCTTACTCGTTTATGTTGCAGCTGACAGATATGCCTAGACAAATTTTAACGTAAAGTGGCAGCAATGAGATTGCTGAGAGGCCTATGTTTTGGCGTGCAGCAGAGCTGTCTAGGTTGGAGCTCTGCTGTACACACAGCTGAAGCATCCAGGAAACTGTATGCTTCAACACCTTAGATTAGGGACAGGTCTCCTAGCGTGCAGCGTGCGTATAACTTAGTTATGCGCACGCTACACAGTGCATTATCTGATTTATGTGCACGGTCTTTACACAGGAAAAGTGCAAAAGAGTTGTATAAATGTGGTTATGCAACCTGGAGCGAGTTAAACATTGCATCCAGTTCGCTGAATCCGGTTCACTTTTCAATTAAAGAATGCAATGGCAGGCTTGGCATTGAAATATCGGCCAACCAACAGCGCTAATTTGCCATTTTAAGCTATCCTTTTTCGCTGCCGTTCTTTCTCTACCAGTTGATGGAACACTGTGACGTTGTCATTTCGGGTCACATATTGAACCTGGTCACGCCGTCAAAAACTTCGATCAGGTCCTGAATTGCCACAACATTTGAAACATTTTGCTTTTACAATTTTTAAAACCTAACTTTACTTTTTAACTACTAACAAACTCAATGCTCTTTTCACGCTGCACCGCGAGGCATCATATCTGTTATCGGTCTCTAGATTTACTTAGTGTAAGCATTAAAAAATTTGGTAAATCACCATGTTTCGGAAATTTTGGTAATTACAGTTAAAGTAATACGGTTAACTGCCTCGTTTGTATTTTTCAATATTATTTGTCTTTGTGTAACTGTTCGGCGTAAAGATCACTGATAACTCTGTCAAACCATTCTCTGTGCTCCAATCGTGACTCTCAAACTCAAATCGCATTTAGCAAAACTTTTATTTTCAAAATATACCAATACCATATGTATGAATTACCACAAGGACCTTTGCAACAAAGGGTAGAGTAGAGTTAAAATAATTCGATCCTTTTCATGAAGGAGTTAATAGAGGGAAACTCAAGCTTTAGTTTAGTTAAAACGAGTTACAACTGTTACTTTTAACTCTACTCAATTCTACCCTTTCTTAAAAGGACCCCTTAGAAATGCCTGTTTTTAAGGTAAATCGCTGTTAAATCTGTTAACTAAAACACAAATACGTTGCAATGATTTTCCATTCCACGCACTCTTAACTATTCCTGTGCAGGGTAAAGTCAGGTTCAAATTTCGAAATTACGTTTCATATGTAATACTTCAGCGCAAAGGTCAAAATTCCTGAACTCACAAAATCCAAATTGTATGCTAATTTTAATTTTTCTGTCAGGGTGTTTACAGCTAAATTTGGAAGTCTGTTGTAATATAACCACATTTTTGAGTTCATCAAAACTTTATATTATTTTAGCATTAAAATGCAATGATTATGACAACCGAATTTGCGTGTCATAATTGCATTATCTGGCCTGTACAAGTGAGAATAAAACATAATTCTTGGCCTTAGATTTTCCGAAGTGACTGTAAAATTTGCAAGACCTCCAGTCTTAATTTTTGTTGATAAGAGTGGGTTTTTGCACAAAAGTTTAGTACTGGCTCTGGTAGATCCAATCAGAAAAGTTTTACCACACATTTTGGTTGTTTACTGGGGATATATTTTCACATGTCTCATGATCAGAAATGAAACGGCTAAAATTTTAAGTCTTTTATAAACTCAGCCATAAGCTAACCTTGCTTTTGACCAATTGATAAGGATCTATTAGATTAATGGACAAGTTTCAGCATGCTTCATTCAATCGTGTGTTCCTTAATTTATCACGTTAAAATTTATTAAAAGGTTGTTTATAGACTTATTTAAGATGGTGATGTCTTTAGGAGATATAACTTGAACTTTTATTACTTATTACTTCTAAAAAGGAATTTTTATATCAAAATGTAGCTCAGCAATTTGTCTTTTCAGTGTAACAATTTTTAAAAATGTACTGAAATGTTTTTACAAATTTTAGAACAATTCTAGTTTTCCGGATTTTTGCAGACTGAATTAACCTTCTGCCAGACATCGGTCATGTCATTCGATACCTTTCAAAAATAGCTAGGATAATTTTTTCGTTATTTTGAAATAGCTCTTCATTATGCAGAATTCAGCTAAAATGTGTGCGTAGCGTGGATTTTGCCTACTTTTCCAAACTTTGTCAAGTGATCAGGTCAAGTGATTAGCTAGTAAGCAGATATCAGAGCAACAATAATATTGTTCCTGGGTATATATATTGTGAAAAATACTTTACGCCTTGCATAGTAAATGCTCCACAAGGGGAATGAATTTTGCAGAAACCACATTTTTTGATAGGAGCCAGCGGGATAGCGTTTGGAAGATGATATACGTCTCAAATTATTGACCTCTGTACGTCCTCCGAATAGACATCTTTAGTTTCACTTTACGGTTTGCGTAGCTCAAGAAATGCTAAAAGGATCACCACCTTTAAATGCTGAATCTGCATCGGGAATTCTTTGTAGAATGACAATTTCTCAGTTCTGAACGAGCTTACAACAGTCCTAAATGTCTAATGACTGTGATAATGCACATGTAGATTAATGCATTCTAGCAACTTTTATACAAGTTGAGGAAAACATTATGAGCAAAATTCGGAAAAGTTAAACTGAGTTTGAATTTCGTTGCAATTTAACCTAAGCATTTATTTCAAATCGTCGCTGTTCGAACATGCATATTTAATCTTTATTTCACTTGCAGATTTCATTTTGCGTTATTTCTGATTTATGTTCAAATGATTATCGTTTTAATCCTGACCAGCCTTTTCGCGTATTTCGTCCGATCACAGGTAAATTGTTAGCAGCTCTTTTTAACATGGTATTCATTTTGCATGATGACGTTATTACAATTAACAAGCTTAAACCTGAGTTCCCTGACTGCTCGTTCAATCGCTAGAACTTCGTGTTTGTTAAAAACATATTTTTTGGAGACTTAACTTATAAATTAGTTGGAGTAAGTTACTTGGAGCTCTACATTTTGACTAAAATTTAAAAACAGTAAAATCTTAAAAGAAAGTTTTACAATAATCATTATTTATTCGGTTTTGGCCACACCCAATTGCTTTTGTCGGTCAAAGTATAACGTTTTGTTAAAAAAGTTACTAGCTCGTAGAGCGTTTAACTCTATGCAAATTTATTCTTTCACAAAGTCTATTGTACTTCTCCACGTTATAATTTTAGTGCAGAACTTAATTATAAAGTGTTATTGGGAAAGATGAATTTTTCAGATTTTAAGCTGCACCGAGTGTGCCATCGTACGATGTGAACAATATCTGTCCCATTGTGAGAAAACTAGGACTCTATTCCTTATAGAGTCTGTCTGTGTAGCTTGCGAAGCCTTGTGTTATTGTGTTCTTATCAGTAGCAGGAAATCGTAAACATCAGCAACGGAAGCAGCAGTAGCATCGTTAAAACTGGCTTCGAATGATTATTACCTTTAATTTAAATTTTTAGCTACTGTAGCTTCTAGTACTGCTTCCACTGACATTGCTACTACTACTACTACTACTACTACTACTACTACTACTACTACTACTACTACTACTACAACTACTACTACTGCTGCTACTACTGCTGACATTGCTACTGGTGCTCCCGCCACTAATACTACGAATACCACCTCCGTTACTACTGGTGCTTACTACTGATACTAGTAGCGGTAGTGGTACTACCACCACCAGTAGTATTCCTGTGAACAATACACCATGGACTAGAGTGAGCTTTGGGTTTGTTTATTTAAATTTAAAACCGAATTATAATTTTTCGATTCGAATTCAGGCTGAAGTTTGGTTCAATTATACCTGAGTGCCTCAGTCGGTATATCATCTACTAGAATTTTCCCACCAGAAGACAATTTTTTTCGGGCCTTTGTTGATGTAAAGACAATTTTTTCCAATATTACCTGGCCTGTTTTTCTTAAACACTGTGCAAACTTAATGAATATAAATAAGTAAAAATCCTAAAAGATGGTCTTCATCATACGTGTATCGCTTTCGGATAATCACGTCAGCCGTCGTTTTGGCCTGTGGGTTAATCTGTGGAAGTGCTTTGTGTATTTACAAGTAGGGTTACGAAATAGTTAAATTTTAATTTGTTACTTTAAACGATGGCTGTAGAAAAAGGGCAAAGTAGAAGTTTAATCACAGTCTTGAGTTATTGACTATTATATTACGTCAAATAGACAGGTCTATGTGCTCATTTTACATTATTGTGGAACATTACTTTTAGAAAAGTTTAGAAGGCTCAAACACCAAATGCACATGAGGAGAAAATCCAGGGATTGCAATGAGGAAGTTCCACTTTTATGAGTAGCCTTATGAACTTATTTTGGCCACGACTTTGACGAAATTTCAGAAACCTATGAGGAACTCTATACACCAGTAAATCAGAACACTACCTACGATATCTCAAATTCTCATTTTTTTCATGACTTGTTTATGTGATTTTTCTGTTTATCACATAATAAATTTAAATCAACAGACAAAAACAGTTAATATTTTCTGCGAAGAATCAGTGGGGCATCCGACTGAGATGGTAGAACAGCAAAGGGGCTTGGAGGTCTTGCCTGGTCAGCTTCATATGTCGAGTGGAACAAGTTGCCAACCTGAGGCATCCCAGGGAATGAATGCACAATGTGAGGCATCAATGAGAATGGATAGCCAAGAGGAAGATTTGGAGGACCAGTTGGAATTGGATAATTTGGAAAATGATGAAAAAGCTGTGAACACTGGGGATCCCTGGTCCCCTGTTATTTATCGCCAGCAGAAGAAGGATAAGGACAATAATTAGCGTACCTTTGTTTTACTTAGTTCAGCCTAGTTTGTCACAGTGGACTTTTCATTTAAGTATGGTTTTTCAATTTTGCAATATTTCCATTTTTGTTCTGTTACCAGTCAGAATCTTGCAATGTGTATGTAACTTTGATTAAAGGTGTTCCAAAGCTTATTTTTGATAAGATTGTGATGCCCAAACATCCAGGATTTGCTGATTGTAAAACTGTCATTACCGCAGTCTGAAACTTCAAAAAGCTCCAGTTTATAGTGATTCAAGACTTTGTTATTATTTTCCATTGCCATCTCCAAAGTTTTCAAAAGTAGAGGGGAAACACCACAGAACTACCTCAGTGTCGCTAAATACCAGCAAAGGTAGAACTGTTGCTTGTTTTAAAACTACTCAAAAGTTTGCTTTGAAATTGTCAACAGGTATGTTGATTCACACTGTGTTCATTGCTACATTTCTGCAGCGAATAAAATTTAATGTTACCGCTTTTTGAACCATCCATTTATATTGTAGATTAAAACCAATAAAAAATTAAGAATGATTCAGCCCACATACAGATAACCAATGATGTTTCAATTGAATAAATAATGGGGACTATTTACTCATTCGCAATAACCGAAGCATCAATTAATAATCAGTCAGTGATAAACAAAGATTTAAATTCCCTACATATTTCTAATATAGGTTACAATTTGTAAGCATCTATGAATTGAGCAATAGATGACTTGATAATGATTTTCTTGATGTTCTGTGCAGGATATGACATAAGGCTCAGACGGTACAATTCTGAAAGATGGCATTCCAAGATTCTCGACAACGATGACTGATGTACTTAGCATACTATCGTTTAAGGAACGAAACCCGAGTTGTCGGAGTTATTCCTTTGGTATAAATTATTTCTGGGATATTGATAATCAACTAATTTATCTTTGAATTATTGGCGACATCGAGGGGAAGATATTGGTGGCATTGACCCCATGATACACCATTTTGAGCTAAAGCAAAATCTGCAGTCCGCTTTTGTTTATTCGTGAGTCCATTCCATGGTAATGGAGATCGTACTCTCCAGTTAATTTTAGTCTTATTGTTATGCCTTACAATGACTAAAGCAATCTCCAGAATAGGAATAGGAATTCATAGGAATTCCAAACATAGGAATTCCGATGGAAGGAAATGAAATCACGGCTATCATTTACATTGTTCAACTAATTACACCGACCAGAAATTAAACTTCAGTGACTGCTGTTTAGTTTTTAATTCCAAAGACATAATGTAATCCGAGTAAATGACTACTCGACGACTCGCGGACTCGACAACTTTTATGAAACTGACCCCAGGTGTTTAGTGAAAAGTGCTCTCTCGGTTTAGAACATTTTATTAGTAGTAAACTTTTGTACAAATGTTAAACAAAAACTGAGACTGAGACAGTCATACCTGACCCAATAGTAAGATAAAGACCTGACCCAATACTAAAGATAGTAGGTGACAGTCGTAACTGGGATTGAAGGAACTCTAGGCATGATAACTGGAGAGTGAACTAGTAAACTGATCTACATTGCTTGCTGTCTAAATATTTAATCTGAGACCAGGGGCCGGTTCCATAAAAGTTCTGCTAGTCTGCTAGTACTCGCATACTAGAACTTGCAGTTCTAGTGCTAGTTGCGAGTGCTAGTGTACCATAAAAGTTTTAGCTAAACTCGACAGAATTAGCTAAGCGAGTAAGACAGCTTGACTCACTAGCAGTGCTAGTGTGAGCACTGGTGCTGCGAGTGAGAGCAGGATTAAAAAGTGTCATAATTATTTTAAAAATTATAACTATCGATTAATTCAACCAAACTACAAATAATTGTAGTGAAGAGCAAAGAAATAATTTAGCAATCAACTGTGAAAATTTGAGCACTTACTGACGAAGCACAAAGAAGATATTAATGTTTTTCCTACAGTTCTCTAGTCAAAATAGACTAGAGAACTAGACGAATGCTAGTTGAGTACTAGTAAGGCACGACGAAAGTTTTATGGAATCCGATTAATTTGCTGGCGTTCAAACTTGCGAGAAGCTAGACTCGCAAGTCGAGTGTTAGCAGCTACTCGCGTATCAAAGTTTTATGGTACACTGACGCTACTAGACTCGACAACTAGCATGAGTCTAGTTCTCGAGTCTTATACTCGACAAGTTTTATGGAACCGGCCCCAGATTGCAGTCATCTGGATTTGCTTACGTAGAAAATATTGAAACTGTCCCTGGGTGGCAAAGTGCCAAAGTGCTTGCGTTCTTGCTGGTCTGCAAGTGACGTAATAGATAACGTGTTTTGAATTTGCATTAGCAGCTCGCATATGCATCTGGGGGCTTGACTTGAGGAGAGCAAAGTTCCACTTGGATAACCATACGATCAAAATTTACTTAGGTTTAGGAACAGTAGGGTGACTAAAACGTAGTCACCGCTACTATGAATCACCTTGGAAGTTTGTCGAAAAGTATGTTGTAACTTGTCGGTCAAGTAATGGTCCCCAACTTTCTTGAGTTCATGATACACATGCCTGTACTGGACATCATTTAATCCGCCCATGATGATTGGCCCTCGTAAGTTTTACGGAATAAAACGTTCTTAAACTTTATGGGTTCAATCTAGAAAATGAATGGATGGTTCAAAAGGCTGTAACATGAAATTTTGTTCACAGTTAATGGTGCCCAGACTATATAATGTATAGAGTATGACAAGCGTTATACTCTATGACTTATCAGTTCGCTACAGCTCTGCGGTGTGCGCTATCGGGTGACCCCCTCCATAAATTGTCAAAAGAATTAGCCCGCTATGTTTGCACGCAATTCTGCACACGTTTTCTGCACTGTTTAGTAAGGAAGTTTATAGACTTAGTTTACTGGTTTAACATAATTTAAATAGATGCAAGCGAATGGGGTTGAAAAGTAGTTATTAAATAAACTTTTGCTTAGCATTCAGCAGAAAATAAGACGAATTGATGCAATAAAAATGATCTTCTTTTCCCGAAAAAATATTTTATTCAAGTAGGTGGTATATTCAAGACATACACAATAAAAAGCTTCCTCAAGAAAATGCAGAATTGAAGCATCCTGACAGATAATACCTTAAAGGAAGTTTCTTCACGTCTAACAATGTCGTCTAAATAGATGCAAGCTGAAGGTCTAAATGTATCTAAGCAAGCGAAAGTCTATATCGAAAAAGGAAAAGTTTTGAGTACTCTATGAAGCAAAAATGTTTTCATTATTTTGTTTAATCTTTCTGTCAGGTAATATTTTGATTCTTTAATTCGTATATTGTGTCTTTTGAGCTTTCTATTGTTACCGTCGCACGAGTTAGTTCGCCGCTTTTGGGGCGGAGCTTTGCTTACAATGAAACTTAATGCGGATAATGTTTGTGTTTGCCATGTTTGCTCTTCAGATTCATTTTACAGAGAATTGAACACTTTGTACAACAATTTAACGAATGCTCTGATTATGTGAGGATCTTCCTTGAATGGATTAATGTTGACTGTTGAGTAAAGACTAAAACCACCCACAGATTCATAACTAAAGATACAGTTTACATACTAATACGGGAAACACTGAGAATTTATTAAAACTTTTCTAATGAGTTCGAGCACAATGTTGGGATTAGCATCTTTTGACAGACGCTTCATGTGGCCCATGACAATAATTTCTGTCCTTTAAAGATCGTTTGGCTCATATGGAAATACCGCTATACTTTTTCTTGTCTCATACGTTTGCTATAATGAAATGAAATTAAAAGGAATTTTTAGATTTGACTTTCTTGAGATTTCAAAATTTCGAAGGTAGGAAGTTCAACGAAATTTTTAATTTCGCTTGGTGATGAATGTGAATTTGGGCATCAACAGGCAAATGTCTGTAAGTTCACAAATACTGAAAAAAACTTAAATTTTCAATATTTTAATTTTCTCAATCGCCGTGCTTAAAAATCAGCTTAAAAACTAAATATTCATAATATTCAAACTATTCATTCATAATATTCAAACATTAAGTTTAAAAGCAATCTGTAGGTCGTCATAAACTTCATCCACAATATCCACGAACGCAACTGACGTGAGCTCATCCGTAAGAAAAACTATAAATGATATTACACCCTTTATCAATTTCGAGATATGCTTGAATTTTGCATAATGGCAAAGTATCTGATTCAAGAAATCCGTCGCTGTATCAGAATATGGACCAAGACCTTGCTGATTACAGTTCTGTGCTGATAGTCGGTCCCCAACTAAAACAAAAGAGATCTTGTAACTGACAATGGTGCAACAAGCGCGGGCTGGGATTCTAAGGGAGGGGAGGGGCATGTGTAAACTAAAGTCGATGGTTATGACTGTCAATTACACTGTATATATACAAATCAGTGGAGTTTGTTATGGCTAGCAGTGCCAGACGTTGTCTACTGCGTCAGCCAAGAACATTGTGTTTACATATGTACTGATGATACTTACAATCAGCTTCTGACAGCAATGCACAAATGTCCTACTCTGATCTATTTGTGTTTTAGCGATGGATAGAAATTTTTCCTATCTGTGTTTTCGTCACCACAACTATGCCCTTAGCGATTTTGGCTTTTTTACGTTATCATCGAAAAAAACAAGAGGTGAAACCAATGCCCCGCCAGTACAACAAACGGTGCTGAACTTATATTCGATACAAACGGGAATATAAAATCTCAGTGTTGATGAGCTCCCCGTGTACTAAACGATCGCTCCTTTCCCGTCTGATATAGACGACACTGACTGTTGAGCTTAAAAATAGCAATTATGTTGATAAAGATTAAAGATTTCATTGTTTGATAATAGCTAAAGCGTAAAGCTATTCGGCATGTTTAATATATTTAGTAAACAAGTTTAGCCGTACAGTCATGCAAATACAAAAGAAGACTTATGTGGTATACCTGTCACTGCATGTGTGTTGTAGACAGTGAAAAGCCAATTCGAATGAATTAGAATTTGTTCGACCCTTATGAACACATCAAACAGCGTCGGCGTTCGACCACTGCAGACAAATGCCAGTTTGTCCGGTTCAGATAGTGGTGAAATTCTTCAGTCACTGCAAAACTTTTGATGGAATATTTGCTGCAACAATAACTACAGCAAACAGGGTAGTTGACGCTATCTTATCGCATTATATCAAACTGCAGGTCGAATAGCATTTTTCGAAGGCGGCTTCCTTGCAATATTGCATATTCCCTTGCCCGAAAACCATAAACAAAGAGGCAATGGTGAGGAAGCAACAAGACAAGAAAACAGCTAAAGGACTTCGATGGCAACCATACTAACTGCTGATTTCATTGTAGTTTATTGTCAACAAACAAATACAGTAATAAGTATCATGAATAACGAAAAAAAACGGTTTGCAATTGAAACTTTAAACGGTCATAGCTAGTAGGTATACATATGAATCACAGTCGTTTACAAGTCAGCAGTAGTGACATCATAAGACAACGAAAGTATTGAAAACAAACATTAAAACATGAGCTAGCTAATTATCAGTATAGATACCTATTGTCAGCATTGTCTACAGATGATAAGGTTGCATGCTTATTTTATCAGCAAGAACTGCTCGTTTTAAGTATACAACACTGAGACCTGCTTTTGCAAACAGTAAATGTGAAGGTTCTCCTGCTGACCCGACTTCTTTATGCCTGCCTTCTTTACGTCAACAGTTTTCACAGTATCCTCGTATACTACCGATAAGCAGCCCGACAGTGTCAATGTGTTAATTTTTTGCTTTCCTTTTGCCTTTACAGTGTCTAGCTTATCAGAACATAGCAAATAGGTTTTTAAACGTTATGCACCACTTCGGTAGTGGAATCGGCTTGTTTTTTATAAGCCAGGTTCAACTTCAAATAGTTTTAATGGAGTAGTACCGTTCACAAGAGTCTGAAAAAGCTCATTTCTGAACTGCTGCAACAACTCAGGGCTAACACGCTCTTCAAGAGTGTTTTCAGTTAAGGCAAAAAAGTCGGTGGTATTTGTTAGAATAATTTCATACTCGTGGCGTGGGATGTAATAATCAAGAAAGTCGTAAAGAACTTTAAGCAGCGCAACGTTTGCTGCACTGTATGTTTCAAAACAAAATGCTACTTGTCTGTTATAAACAGCGTTTTGTGACTTATTAAGCACCATTGAATCTTAACAAAACTTGTCACAATCATTTTGACTTACCGTTGACATTCCGGGCTGGGCTGAAACTTCAAAAATTCAGCTTATGGATCAAATTCTCACAGTGATCAAACAGATAGCAAGCGCGACTTTTTTCATGATACAGAGGGCAAGAACCATCACTCTCTGGCAACAAACTGCATCGACGCACTTGAACATCAGCAAGTAGCTGGGTATGATCCAAACATTGGGCTTTCTGAAATATAACGTTAACATTCAGAGCTAAAACTGTTAAAGGTTTGGACGAGGCATTTCAGCTGATATTTCAGAATGATACGAAAACGGACGATGAATACGCAGTAAGAATGCAAAAGAAAGGAGTACGTCATGTATTACCAAAGGTCCGATAAATTTTAACCTCGGGCAAGACTCGAACCACCGACATTTGCCAGTCAATGGATACTACTACATAATCAACTCAAACAGTTGTTGGCAAGATGGTTTAATCCAGACTATAATATGCTTTTCATCTATCGCAAAGCAATGAAATTTTGCTCTCATACTAGATTCACAAACACGTACAGTACACTGAATAAAACTTTAAATAATTATTGCGTTCGCAATGTTTGGGACAGAACTAATCAATTTCAGTTAAAATTGTCTTTCACCGGTTCACAATGTATCTGATCCAGCATTGAGGAACCACAGCAATAAGAGCTAACCGACTGATAGTTAGGAAAAATATTCAATGTTCCGTTACTGACAAGCAAAACACAATCTGGAAAACACCCGATATCATAAAACAGTTTTGGTAAGAGGCAGGAAATTTTTAAAGCCGAAATGCGTGCTGGCCTCTGACCCCGAACAGATACAGAGCATTCAGAACAGAAACATCTTAGTCAAATTTGAACAAAGAACATTAGAATATAAATTTATATTGTGTTTATATACAATAACTATATAACCGCTTTTCTTTAAGTACTAACATTACCGTATCGAAACAAACTCATGTTCTAGCTGCAACCTCTACTCAATTATTTTAGACAATCGTCTTATCATTCTCATTCAAATTTCAAAAATTCCCTAATTTCAAATATTTTCGGACTAGGACCAACAAAAACTGCTTTAACCAAAAAAACTGCACTTTAATTCAAATGAACTGATTCACATAAATAAACTTTAACAAATTAAACTGCTGCTACGCACTAATAGCAGTATAGCACTAATGTGTTTTGAAAATCTAACAGACTTAAAAATAACAAGCACATAGAAAACAGATTTTTTGAGTGAAAAATTGTTTGCAGTTTGCTACGTACAGTATACAAATTTGCAACCATTTAATTTAAGCATGTCTACTAACCCCCACTCTTTAATTCAATTTAATTTTTCAGTGTTGACTTTACGTTAATATAGTCAACATGTTTAAGGCTTACTATTCAATTTCTCCGGTATGATTCTATGCACCGTGTACGTTCACTTCTCTTCTAAACAGCACAATAAAACTCAGTTCACAGGACAAAACGCTCTCCACTACGCAAGCCTGGGAGCTGTTCATCTTGGTGCACTGAGTCTACATTAAAACCTAAGGCTTAAAATTGACGTCTTAGACTTGGACCTAATTTGCATATTTTAAAATCATCAGCAAATGGAAATATCACCAGATACTTAGCTCCAAGAAAGTATTAGCACTTCATATTTTACATATCTGCAATGGCTGTCATTAGTCAAGGTCCCCGACATCTAGTGGGAGCAGCTCTATTAAAATTCCTATTTTGAACATTTTCAAAAATTGTATCCAAATCCCCATGTCTATTTAAATTGTTTCAGCTCTCAACGATTAAAAACTCTTTAGCTTTAAAAATTGCCATATTAGTGTTATTCTAATTCATATTAACAGAAATATAATCAAACTCAGCCACATACATTAATCTAGCCTCATGTCATCCGTAGTTCAGCATGATCAAATTTTTTTGCAATGAATTTCCCGAATTTCAGTTTCCTTAAGCATCCAAGTTTCCTTTGCCGTCTAGACAATGACATTCACAAACAGATTTTCGTAAGTTTTAAAGATGAGTACGCTATAAATAAATGGTCTTCGAACAGAGATTTTAGGTTCCTGATACAGTCTTCTAATTATTTACATGCTTTAAAAATAGTGATATAGGCTGATTCATGATTTACTAAAACATAATAATAATGACACAAAAATTTACTAGATTTCTCAATCCAAAATAGCAGTAAGCCAGTAAGCTGGCCAATCTAGCAATCCATGGTTCAATATGATCGTCCAAGTTTCCACTCACAAAACAAATTTCATTGTAAACTCCATCAATTCGTCAGCCATTTTACCAAATACCTTATTAAATAGTTCTTTGGCAATGACATCGAATTGGGACATAAACAACACAAATAATTTCTTCAGCCCTCAATGCAAACTTCTAACCTAGGGCCTTTTCAAGAAAGGTAGAGTAGAGTTAAAATTAACTCGATCCTTTTTCATGAAAGAGTTAAAAGAGGGAAACCCAAGCAGGAGTGGAGTTAGAGCGAGTTAAGACAGCTATTTTTAACTCTACTCTACTCTACTCTAATCTTTCTTGAAAAGGCCCCTTGTCAGGTTTTTAGCGCTTAATGTATAGTCAATTTATCTCAATACTCTTGAAAACTACATAGGTCTCTATCTTCTTATCAGTAACACTGTCGTCACACACCATCTTCCTTGAGGGCAATCCACGTGCATTTGCGTAATTTGTAAAGGAACTTATGTCCTTAGTGCCCTGCTGTCCAGAATCAAGTTCAAGGGTAATAATTTTAGCTGATTTGATACGCAGGGAGAAAGGTAATGTTTTCTAATGTTCCAAAATTGGATATTTTTCCGTTTTGCACTCAGGAGGCTTGGTCATCAAACCCTCAGAAATCTGCTAACCACACGGTTTAAAACTATTTGAAGAAAAATTCCCCTACAATTGGGACCAGATGATGTATCAAAATCCTAAAAACATGTCACAACTATGACGGGACTTTAGAGTTCTGTCTGCTGTCGCTTACTTCAAAAAGACCACCCGTTATATTCCTTCTTGGATTTATCCCTCGTTTGGATCATAAGAAAGATTTCGTCCCATTTGCTCAATCAGCCCTAGAATGCATGTGCCGCAGTTTTCCGCCTGTACGCCTGCTCCCCATGCTACAGGTGGAGCTGCCAACCACGATGCTTAACACTCACAATGGATATGCCTTAGCGGCTGAAGGAATCCGTCGTAGGAGCACTAAAAGGACAGTGTGTTTTTCGACAATCTTGGCTTTGCATTAAACCACTATAAAGAAGAATTTGTAAATGTCACTAAGCAAGCTATGAAAAATGCATAGAGTATTCTGTTTTACAGTTGCAAGGAACTTATTCTGTTTGCTCCTAAAGGGGATTCACTGCAGAACGGCTGCTAGAAATTCAGACACGCTCGTTTGCTTGAATCAGCCAAGAGACCAAAATGTGATCAGAATTCTACTCAGAACAGCAATTGTCTCCTCAAATTTATAATAAACTTTCAGTTTTGCTCGATGTATATGCAAAAACTATTACTACCCGTCCTTACAATTACTTTGTTTGCAACCTGCCACAACTGTACCCTAAGTTCCTCGCGCGTAACCTCAAATCTGGGACCATACATAGAAGGTTTTCATTCCTGTAAATGTAAACTATGTTTTCGTTGCAGCATATGCACATGTTGATAGTTAATGTTAAAGGATTCAACATTGAAAATCAGTTCTGTCTGAAAGAATTTATTTTTATTTTATTATTTATAAAGAATCATTTAATGGTTGCTTTTATATCGGTCTAAGGCAAAACTTGTGGCTGGCCCTCGCAAAACAAACACAACAAGAATTCCAGTGCAAAACCGCACGTAACTGGAGCTCTTCCTCATCTGGCATTGCGAAATTTTATCCTATCTCTCAATTTTTCTGTTTCTATTAACAGGTTTTCAAAATCGTTGCACTAGATCAAGCTAAACCGGAATATTTAAGCATACCAGTAAAATTCATTGGGTGCTTGTATCAACCTTTCGACCTGGACCATCACAGAATTATTTACTGCGGATATCTTCATCACAGGAAAAATTTGGATCGTTGTGCCTATTCCAAGGGGCTTGCAATTGTTAAGCTGCTGCGTTCTGTATTGTACCGGGATGAGCAAGGATGCACAGAAACTACCAGTTTTTGAAAGGTCTAAGGGATCCGGATGTTTAAAACAAACAAGTAATAATGCAAGTAATTGAAATTTCACCAACCGGAGTGATAAAGCCGAGTTTAGAAGCGCTTCTAAACGTTCTCGCCCACAGTCGCTAACGGGCAAAAGTGTGCTATAGTGCAACATAGACTAAATTGAAAAAACTGTTACCTAGAGAAATGTGGATTAAAAAGAAGCACAAAATTATCCAAAAAGGCGGAGGTCCATTGTCATCAACCGTTTTACCTACTGTGCTTGCGCGAGTTGATACGATAACGTCCAGGCATGAGCAGACGAATGCACATAGTACCGTCACAGCTAATAGACAACCTGAAACAGACGAATACGGAATGCTGCCGGCGAGAACTAGTATCGACAGACACTCAAATCAAAGAAACCTGAATGATATAAACTGCGAAATTGCATATGGGGGATTTGTAAACTTACTGCATGTGTTTCAAAACAAAGTTATTGTTTTCAGAAGTACCTAATTAATATACAAATAACAGGGTAAGTATAATACATACTCCTGTTTGGCTACTTTTTTATTTTATTTTAGGTTAAATGTTGCATTCGCTCGTCTGCTAATGTCACGATTGGACTTGAATTTTTCATTTTCTTTTCCATAATCATGTACCGATGTTCAGTCGGTAACAAATTTAAAAGAGTTGAAGCTACGTGTTTAAAGTAGTAATAAAAGCCAAAGCAAATATGTACTGAATTTAGCAAACTGTTACTCCCAGAAGTGTACTTGAGACGGTGACGGGCGAACTGCTACTACTGCGGCTGGTGTCGGAAATAGTTCTTGTGTCGTTGTAATGTCGACTGAATAGGTTTGTGGATGTGGATAGTTTGGAAGCAGTCCTCTTAGAAGCCGATGTGGTTAAATTGTATGGAGAGCTGGTTGAAGTCGAAGTTGAACTAGGATCACAGACCTTGTGTGTGAACATATTGATCGAATGATTGTTGTCAATTTTAGCAAGCTTTTGCTTCTTGGTCAGATGATTTTTCGAAATTCATTTGCCGAATACAGGTTAGAAAGGATAAATTATGGGAAATAGCTTATAGGCAGTTATCAAAAACAGTGTTAATTACAGTTTTACAAGAACAACAAACAGACAGACTGAAATCCAAATCCTAGAACACAACATAGACAAAACTTCGTGAAACGGTACAGATGGTACGTTACATAAAAACAAATAGCAAAGCCGGCTTAATCAGTGATATCCGCAAAACTGTTTAAAAATTGCGTATTAAAAACAGTAAAACATGACATTCAAGTCAAATACCGTGCTAGGTTCCCACCCAAAACTACACAAAACAGGTGATTAGACAAGGGTACCGAGAACATTCAACTGGTCAACATATGACGTGAACTGTATCAGATCTGGATCTTGTGTCGTACCAGGTGGAGACATGTGGCACCGTCTTCTCACGTTGAAAACAACCAAAAAGATAGCGCCGACCACCAAAATAGCACCAAGTGAGCCTCGCTGGCCAGCACCAAGGCGGTTGAATCCTCATTTTCCAGAAGTTCAGCAGAATGATCCGAGGTCTTGGCGAATTGGGTCAAGCTTATAATACATAAAGAAATTGCTCATGCTAAATGAGGACATGACACAGGATTGCTCATGCTAAATCTAACTCTTCATAATAAACACACTCACA
Source organism: Trissonchulus latispiculum (assembly GCA_030248195.1). Classification (NCBI taxonomy): domain Eukaryota; kingdom Metazoa; phylum Nematoda; class Enoplea; order Enoplida; family Ironidae; genus Trissonchulus; species Trissonchulus latispiculum. The sequence goes on from JASAND010015895.1 coordinate 178,932, forward strand.
CATACACAGTCACTTGCAAGCGTAACTTTAATAACTTAACTTAACTTAATTTAAGCTTAAACTGGCGCTAGGATATCCTTTCAGGGGATAGTTGCGAACACTTTCACGATGGAGATTAATTTTGAGACTAGCAATTTTGAAAACCGTTACTCAATTAAGACACATACTTGCCAAATTAGAATTACTTTTTGTCACTCAGCAAGGTACATTCGAGGAACATTACAATCGGTTTCAAACCCAAACTGTTAAAGTGTTAAATATTCCAAAATTTTAAACAATTAACAAAATTGCTAATCAGTTTGTTTGGAACAAATTATTGAATCAAAATTTCTTTCTAGTATTCATTAAATATAATATTTTCGAGAACCTGAGAATGAATGTGTGAACCCGTCGTCCTAATATCACCGCTGTACATGGAAATGTAAACCATTGTAACTACCATTATTAGCAACAGCGGTGCATTTGATCTCACCTTTCTCGATAGGCCAGTTGCAGCAGGAGGTTTCAAGCTTTGCCAAGTTAGGAAAATAAGATGTCAGTGGCTTCGAAGGAGTATCCTGGCAGGTTTCCAAGCGAATGTCCAGGAATCGAATATACGGATTCGAATAGGTCAGGGGAAAGGATGTAAAATTGACGCGATTTCCACAGCTTAGTTGTTGGCCAGCACAAAAACAGATAGCACACAGAGAAAAAATGCCAAGCGCCATGTAGAGTACACAAGAGTTGAATAAAGCTAGACTAACAGACTAGACTGAACTTGGCTTAAATCTATGGCCGAAAAATCGGATGTACGCAGCAAATATGCAAATTGCGACAGACGAATGCACAGCGACAAAGAAGTATGTAGAGGAACCAGTTTTTTGAGTTTTTTATTTTACCATGGATTTACTTATAGTTTTTACATATCCTGCCGAGATTGTTGCAAAGCATGCCCTGTGTGCGACAGATGGGTTTCTAGAATTTTTCATATGTTGGACTAGGACCAAATGACTGAGCATTTCAATCTGTATTCTTGTTGATAGCTAGTTTTGACTCGATTATCTGATTTTTTAGCTTAATTTGTTTATAGTAACTAAGTTGCATTTCACAGTTTCTTTGATTAAAGACTGTTAAAATAAAATGTTAAAAATTAAAATCACAGCTAATAAACGAACCTGGTGAAATTGGTTCCAGTAGCTCTGCATTTCAGACAAAATTGGAAATACAAAGCCCGTCCGGCAAATGTGGCAGCATAGTCCAGTTGCTATACCGAACCGTACCGCGTGATGTACAGACAGTCTTTGGAGGACGAAGAGTTCCATCACCTGGTTAGGCTTGAACTGATTCCCGGCTTCCGAATTCAGTGTCCCTAGTCCAGAAACAAAGTTGAAGCCATAAAAACTAGGTGCTGCATTAGACCTGTAGGATCCTTCAAATAGTGACAACCTCACATTTTGAAAGTAAATATTCCAGTCTTCTCCAAATAAATAGTAACCAAAGCGTTCAAATAAATCATATAGAGGCTCCCTTCTTGTCAGGTTGAATTTCAGAGGTTTAATTAGCCGTACAGTAGAAAGTCTGTTTAAATCACCTAGCTGCCAATTAGCTGGTAGTTTGTGTTCGATCTCCAAACAAATGGTCATTGGAACATCCGTGAGAGGGCGGATGACCGTGACACCAGAATCTAGACCGATGCTCTTTGAACTCCTAATAACAGACATTCCTTTCAATCTCGATGGCTGGTGTAGGTGGTCCTTAAAACTCTTTGAGCAGGTTAAATAATATGAATTATGAATATAATTCCAGGCAATGAAGTGTAACGTCCACTAACAGTTCATGTGGTATTTGTAAAATCGAAATTTTCCCAAAACCGAATTTGGTGTAAATATAAAAACTGAAAACCCAAAAAGTAGCTATGTATTCAAGATTAATTTGAAGTAGTGTTTTTACCACCGTGAATGGAAAGACAAACCTATGCACCGAACAAATTATGAAATGAAGAGCTTCTAACAATAGCTAATGTTGCGCTTGAAGTTACAGCTAATCGAACCATGAAATTTCATTTTGGATTTACCGATACGTAATACAAATAATACTGCTCGCGCAAATCGGATGCGATTTGAGCCATTTTATGGCCTCTCCGAAGCTGTCGGGCTATATTTGGGCCACTTGAGCAGCTAGAACAACACTGGGGCCGATGGGGTCGACTCAGGCCGTTCAGATTCTTGGGACCTCTCGGGCTCCTCGGGCCGTTCAGGCCGTGAAGCTGGCCCGAAGCCCGGCACGAGGAGGTTTTTTGTACCGAGCCCGAGCCCTGCCCGAGAAATTTCTTAACGACACAACCCAAATGGCTCTCACTACACTGACATACTTAATGAAAATGTTTCCACTAAATATGGGCATTCATTGTGTTAGGATGGCAGTCACAAGCTAATTACCATTTCCTTCCAGCTGTACTGAGACTAGTGTGATAAAGTTTGTGGAAGAGGGTTTTCTCGGTCAATTGGGTATTGTTCTTTAACAGTTCGCTCTCACTACATAGTGTAAATTACTGTCACACAGTTGGTAGCCTGAATTGGAACAAGAAGCGGGCGAACTGGCTGGTACTGCAACTACCCCAATACAGAATGACGTTCCTGTCGACCTCTCCACAGCCAAGGCAACAATTCGCAGGCACTTTACTTCAGCCTGGCACTACAACATTTCTCACCATCGGGCTCTTGGTATCTATGAGAGGCAGGGGCCGTCATTTCCCAGATTGAAGCTTCCTTCTCCGTTGAAGCATGACAGAGTTCTCCTCAGCCAGCTCCGTAGCGGCAAGCCGCAGCTAACCTCTTAGTGGCACACTGTAGACCCAACCAGATTCCCGTCTCCCAACTGTACCCGCTGTGACTCAAGCCTCCCAGATACTGTTGACCACATGACACAGCATTGCTAGATAGTGTCTAGATAGTGTCTAAGCCTCCCAGATACTGTCGAAAGCATGTCCATCAAAATTGAAGTCAACTGCCTTGGTTTTGCGTAAATTGTAAGCAGTATTGGTCGGCTTTAGTTTGGCCACAAACTGAAAATTTTCGCTGCCGATTTCTAGACATCGGCAGTACTGTTTTGCTCAGTTCTAGAAATGGGCAAGACGCTTGCCTATTTCTAAAAATGTCCAAAAATATTGCCGATTGCTAGAATTCGGCAAGACTGCTGCCGATTTCTAGAAATGAGCACAATTGCTTGACGATATCTAGAAATCGACGATTTCGGGAATTCGGCACGACATATGCAATCAAAGTGAAATTAAATTCGAAAGATCTAAGATGACAATGGTTTTTGGCGTTAAAAAGTTATTTGTCAGCTTTAATGCTCAACTAGATTTCATCTTTAAACCTACATGTTACTGTAAAGATCAATCGCATGATATGCTGGTTCATAAGCATTCACAATCAGTGAACTTGAACGTTTCAGTTCCAGTTTAAGGTCATTCAAAAAGCTAAGGTCTTCTAGCCTTTAACAATAATAATAGCTCCTACTGCGGATTATTAATTAAAGAACGGCTGAACATTTCAAGCATTCATGTTTTGAGGAAAAATTGAAACCACTTGAGACCGAGTTTCAGTTCTTTGCTCAAGCTAGTTTTCGTTTCTGTTTCTGTTTTTCAAAAATGGTTACAGTTTAAGTTTCATCAGCAACAGAAACTGAAACCTGTACAGCCTGAAACCTATGTCAATTTCAGCTTTAGTGCCTGACACATCACTATGTAGATCGATCACACATGGCTTCCTAGACCCTTCAAAACTTAAATTTTAACACTTTTAAGATTGTCCCTGTATATATTTTATTTTCTAATTATTTCTCGAATACTATTACTATTACTTTAGGTCAAATAATGAGTGCGTTGCTTTAAATTATCGATGCAAAACTACTTACATGTCCAGTTGAGGCAGTCACATGGGGCAGGTTACATTTGTCTCTATTGTATGATTATCAGCATTAAATTAGATCACTATCCAAACTATTTAACTTACTGTAAGTTTAAAACATTTTGCCATCATCAACAGTTTTAAATGGGTACAGGCTAGCAATTCCCATTAGATTACTGATGCCAAAATTAAAATGGTTGTAGTTAACCAGCAATATTAGATGACAGTTATCCAATTTTCTAGATTTTCAACCGATCCTAATAGCTAACATATCTTTTATGTCTGATAACTGTTATCTATTTTTCTTGAACGATAACAGTGGTCCACGAAAAATAGATAACAGTTAGGAAATTTTTTACAGTGTGGTTAAGGAATGTACGAAACTACACAAAGTTTAAATGCTTGAGACCTGTTTTCCTGACTTGAACCAGACCTCGATAAACAGAACCAGTGTTAAAGTATGCATACTACCCTCTTATACCTTCGCAATTTTGCAATTTTGTAATCAGTTGTGAAAATGTTTTCATTTTTAATGCCATAAAAACTTCCAATGCACCTATCAAAAGATATTGAGTACCCCAACCAAGCAAGATTCCACGGATGGGGCGCATCAAAATTATGCTTGCTTTATTCCACGGAATCTTTTTGAGGCAAAAACCAGCCAGCTGCATTCCGACGGATCCAGCTTAATACCGTGGAATTTGGTTAAACGTAATTCTTGGCAGCAGGTTTCCAGTTGTTCCAGCTTAAAATAATTTTAAGGCTAAGCCCAGTCAAAGAAATATTTAAGCTGAAATCCAAAAACGTTGGTTCAATTAAGTTTAATACTTACGTGTCTTGCCCAGTCCAAGCCATATCGAAGCTTAATTCCGCGAAAACATAGCTCAATTCAGCAAAAAGATTGTCAGTCTTATCCCAGTCAGCAGGATTCCATCAACGAAACTGGAATTTGGTTTTGACAAAAACTGGACAGCGCCATTCCGGCCATGCCAGCACAATTTCGTGGAATCATTTTGAGGCAAAACCTAGCTTGAACGAATCCGCGGAATCTTGCTTGGTTGGTGTGCTCAATAGCTTTTGATAGACGCACAACGGGAACATACTTACATTTCATAAGAAAAGCACTATTTTCACAACTGTGTTGTTTTGAAGGAACCGGGTATCAACTATATTCAGTGATCTGAAGTTGTTAAAATTTGAAGTGTTTGAAGTCCGAAAGGTTTGAGTTTACAGAAGTTAGAATATGAGCTTAAAACAATTGATACTGCCGTTTGCCATCCAGGTTAGGGACTGTGTCAAAATTAGGGTGCGTATTTGGGTGCGTTACGCGCTTTGCTTACACGCTTTCAAACCGTGTACTCTGTTTAGTCAAACCGTGTTTTCAGTCCAATAACCGTGTTTCACTAAGTGTCTGCTTTTTTAGCTGCAAGTCTTTTGCCTTTATTGTTGAAAACTTGAAAAGGCAAAGCTCAGCTGTATGTTAATGTAAAAAATTGTCTATACCTAAACCCTAATACACTAGTGCGTATACATTGCTACACTAATGCACTAGTGCGTATACATTGCTACACTTTTTTACCAGACTGAACGGTAAAGCTAAAGCTATTGCAAAAGCTTAAGTTTTTCATTCAACTATTTAAAGCTTGGGCACTCTAAGCATAGATAGTTTTCATTTTTACTGCAAGTTTGATACTTTTTACAATTCAGCAAATTGCACAGTCAAGGTACATCAAATTTGCTTTCATCATCTACATTTTTCCAATTTTCTTTTGATTGTTGTAAGAATGGCGACACGTAGCATTGATCCAGACTCTGACATTTTTCGACATCTTCTGAGGACTGGACGACATGGCAATTTCAGGAAAATGTTTATTTAATTCCCGGGTCAGCACCCCCATTCTTCGTCTGCATAGCTGGGTTTTGTTGTAGACCATGTTGTTGAATTTTCTGGGACTGCCGCTGACGTTGGATTTTGACAGTTCGTCTCGAGAGAAAAGAATAGATAGCAGCTTCAGAGTTAAGCGTTTTGGCTTTTCCTGCTGGCTAATGTTGTCCGCCAAGATAACAGCTTGCAAAATTTTACTTTCAAAAAATTTTAAACTGATTTTATAACGAGACTCGTTATCAACTGATCCGAGCAAATAGGTGTCTGCCGGATCTGTCGGGTGAGGGCCATCTGGGACAATGTTGTAACAGCCTCCATGACAGAGATGTGAATTTCGAATCTTGCAAGAAGGTATGGGGCCACTGGGAGCAGCATTGCTCATCGGGGTACCTTCCTGCGGTGGCTGGTCCTGAAAGTTGACTATTAGAGGAGAAACTGGCGAGGTTGAATTTTGATTGATCAGAGCCTCTTCACCTGAGTCACCGTCAATAGTTGGCTGATTTGCAGCATCTAAAATGATAACTGATAGAAAGAGCACTGATATCACATCCCACAAGCACTGTGAACAAAATTATCAATTTTATCAAAAATGCATAATCGTAGGAGTTCTTTCTGTGAATATCTCTGAATCTGGCTGCCATAGTTAACACGTCTGACTGAACTTAAATTCAAACACCGAAATTCAAAATTTTTAGCAGTATGTAGTATAGGTGAAGACGAGTCTCGGCTGGGTGTTGCTATAAAATGAGGTTAGATCGCTTGGTTCGGCCCGCAGACCCGGCTCGGCGAGGTAAAGTCTCGGCTCTAGTTAAAATTTGTCCTAGTTTACTGAAGTTTGGTTTGTCCATGCTGAGACAGTAATAATCTTAAAAACAGCAGTGTAGCTTAGCTTTCTATTAATAACATTGCTTTGCCTGTTACTAATAACATTTCATTAATAAGGTTTAATAATTCGTTGAGATGCTGATTTGTATAACGGTTCGGCTCGGCCTGATTATTTCTGGATTTGTACGCATACGAACTTGACAGCGCTTCTAAAAAGTATATAATAGACTAAAGCATATAAAAATAAAAGTGCATAAAAGGTATGAAAAATGTATAACAGTTTGGATGCTGTAGAATTCTAAACTTCACCTTGCGAATCAGCAGAGCTATGTGACTGAGTGTCTGTCAATGTCTCCATAGGCGTGGCAATTGCGTAGTTTTCAAACGCCAGCTGCAGTCCTGGATTAACAACATGGTCTGTTTCACTGTTGGTTTGATCATTTGCATATGGAATCAACTGGCGACATGCCGTTTTGCTACATTTGGTCCTGCAATTATAAATCAAGAACTAGAGCCAAGTAGATCACAAATTCTTAAGTTATGGTACCGATAACGGTTGTACCAAGAGTACCCTCCCTCCGCAAATTAGACCCTAGTGAGCCTTCAAATCAGTACCTCGTCGAAACGGACGTACGTTCACTCCCTGTATGTTTACGTGATTAAGCCAAAAACCACAAACAGTGTGTGCGCGAATTTTCTGCCTGCTTCCAACTTCAGAACATGAACTGTGGGTCACATTTGCGGAGAGATCAGCCATTAGCGAACAAAGCATAGTTTTTGCTCTGATAACAGATAGCATCTTATGCCTTATCAATTACTTACTCTAGGCTCTAATCTACCGAAGGAAGTTCCTTCAAAAATTGCCCTAAGTTCCCTAAAATTTCCTTAATTATTAGCAATTTAGCATGTGTCGCTTTTACCTTCGTGCAATGGTTTTTGCAATCAGCTCTAGGTTGTTTTCCAACCCAGCGGTTCTGGTATCCAGGGACTGCAGCTTAGAATTAACTTCGGTTCGCAGCGCTCCCAATTCATGCAAGATCTGGCTCATCCTTTTTCCTTGGTCGCTGAGCATGGTCTTCACAGCATTGAGCTGAAACTTCATGACCATGTGTTCATGGTTTTCAGCAGTTGGATCAGGACTGATAGGTGTGACCGCAGACGATATTTGGCTTTGCCGTTTTCTCTGCACCAAATAACATCCTCCACAGGTCCCCATCTAAAATAGATATAAAAATTCACAACGATATTATTAAGCTTTTGTTTTAGCTAAGTTTATACCATATTTCTTTTGTTCTTTCCGTTTGTTTTAGTCCTGGATTTGCTTTACATATTACTTAGTTCAACTATTTTATTTCGCTTATGTTTATTTAATGGTAGCTTTATAAATGGAGGAATTCAGAAGTTGGGCATTAGATTATGACTCTGACAGCTCTGACCTGGACTGGATTTTCGGCGACAGTGATGACGAAGCCATGCCAATGATAAAACGGCCCCGTGGGAGACCACCCCTTCACCAAAAATTCCCCGAAATAGTGAGATTTGCTGAAGAAATTTTAGACCAAAATGCAACTGGAGCTCACGAGCGAAGACGCGAAGACACGGCTTTTGCCTGTGGTGTTTCGTGTACTGAGCTTCAGAGGAATTTGAATGCAATGCTAAAGGAAAAATATCCGTTTGAGCAGGGTTTACGTGTTAGCCGTAGCACCTGCAGACGTCTGGGAAAAGCTCCTAGAGCTAGTAATGTCTGCTCGAAATATTACAAGAATTTGGTAAATTTTAAGCATCCCCCGAAGAGAAACGACTTGACCGTTGTTAAGCACCCAGATTTTCACTATTCGGCTAGCCAGATCAACTATCTGCTAGATTTGGCTTCAATATTCCAACGCGAAATTTTGACTTTATCAGTAGATAATAAGAATAAGGTAAACATTGGAATCCCAGCGAACAGCAGCTTACATCGCCCGCGGGGTCTACACTTAGCCAACAAAGCTCCAAATGATCCTGACCATAATTTTCCTGTTACAGGTATATAAATGAAATGTGTAAATAAAGCAGTCACTAGTAGTGTTGTACACCGGCCCTGTCTAGACCGGCTGTCCTGCCTGGACCCGGGAGTTTCTGTGGCTTATTGCCTTAAACTTGCTAAAATTTGCCTTGAAAACTATCAAATATCTTATATTTTACTTATATTTTGGATAGCCGTCGAAACGTGGTACCGGCCGGACGGTACAGGGCGGCCGGCCCACGAAGAATTGGGCCGGTGAACAACACTAGTCACTAGCAGTTGGTTTTAGCGCAATCAGTTTTAGCTTTTTATCAAAGTTAAATATATATAGTGTATCCTTTTGACTGAACTCCAAAAATTGAGGAAATGACAACTTCACAAATTGCAAATTCAAATTCAAATTACGGTAAACAAATTCAAAACTGTTCTGAGGTGGTTCAAAATTTAATTATAGAATACCAGCAGTTATGCATAAACGGTGTTCAAAGTTTTTTTAAATTTTGAATTCTCAAACGCAAATCTCACCATTCCAATTTAGATTGCAAGATCACTCCCTCTGGTTACATGATCCTGCAGAATAAGCCCCTGCGCAGTTGCAGTGCTACCAGCTTTCCAAACATTCGCTTGAAGCCCCGACGACAACGCTGCAGATCTGAAAGCCCAGTTACATGCCGCGAGGAGGGAACATTCTACGATAGTCTAGGAAGAATTCGACAAAAAATGGGAAAGACAGGTCCTCTATTCCTGTTTCTGTCTGTCCAAAAATACCATAAAAGTACTTCAGGCAGACATATTAATCATCTTCTTCACTTTCTGCCACAACTTCTCAAGGAATCAGGAAAGAGGACTGTCTTTCTCATTTGTGACGGTGGGCCCGATTGGAGTGGTCGCTCCTTGGAAAACATCTTCATGTACGGCAGGCTCTGGTCGGATTTGAATTTAGACTGCTTAATTCTGTCCTCGTATGCTCCGGGGTACTCGAAGTATAATCCTATCGAGAGAAGGTGGTCCAATCTCACCAAACGACTAGCAGGGGTTGTTTTGCCAGTTACGCTTCCTGGTGAAACTTTGCCACCGTGGAAACAACAACTTGACCATAATGAAAAGGAAGAGAAGACCGGTGAGGTGCTTGACGCAGCTGTCGACCTTTGCGCTGGGTATTTCAGGCCAGATCGATTCGATTCGTATGGAACTGACGTTTATTCTGTCAAACGTGATTCTTCCAGCGTTGATTCCTATCCTGACGAATTTTACCACGAGATCCACTCAGCTTTGCAGAAAAACGTTTCAGCGACCCCTGCCAAAGTTAAGGAAGAACTTAAGTTTTATTTAACTCACTGCAACCGTGCTAAATATAAACTGGAATTTGTTAAATGTAACAATTCTACCTGCAAATGTGGGGGAATGCGAACTAGCGGCCATGATTTTCCAAGCTATCTACTTTATCATAGTGGAGTTCCTTTGCCAGAAGCCGATAAAGTTCGGAACCGAAAACCTCACTTCCGAACAATAAGAGAACTGTCGGATTTTCCCTGGATTAGGAGGGACCCTGACTTGGATAAAAGTAATCGATGTGCCCTTGGCTGCAGATACGTGTTTTACTCAAAAGCTGATGAAAAGAGACACAATTTGTTAATGCATTCTGTTTAAGCATAAGATATCATGCAATTTGCATTACTGGTGGTTTCTGACAAACATCAAGCGTGTCCTTTTATTAAAGAATGTTGATTAGTGAACAGTTACGTGATTAGATAATGGTGGAATTCTGGATAGGAAACAATTAAATTGATAGGTAAAAAATTTGAAGAAAACAATTGTTCTTGCTATTAACTTTTTACTTTTAAAGCTTAACTTTAAATAAACTTTTATCATCTAATTAAAATAACGTATTTTACTTACATCAACGCCATTTGACCGGATTGCACTAAATTCGTTAATCAAGTCATCACTTGTTTTCTCGGCTTCCCTGCGTTGATTATTTGCAAACACTGCAAATGTGTGTACAGAATAAGGTGATCCTTTAAAGTAGATGGCACCATGTTTGTCAGGTTCGCATAAAGAACTTTCGACAAACTTATCAACAGTCACAACATCAACCCAAACTGGCTCTAAACTTTGGCCAGCCTCACTCAAATAAATAACAACCGCTAAATCTTTGCTCATACTGCAACTGTCCACAACAGTAAGCAACAACTGGAAGCTGCTGACTGTAGCAAAAATTGTTTTCAGACTGGCCAAAAAATGTAGCACACCTGTCTGCTATGTTGGTAGGCGTCAGGTTTTTAGACGGACAAAAAGTGCAAAGCGTGTTTTCTAAAAGCAAAGCGAGTAGCATCTAAGGCAAAAGCGTGTACGCGTTTGCAACAAAAGCGAGTTTTCAAAACGCGTTACGCACCCTAGAATTTTGACACAGTCCCTTAACTCATCACCATCAACGGTTTAAAACAACCACTCCACCTCCAGCAACAACAGCAACCACGTTGGCAGCAGCACAGTTGCCGACAATGATATCACAGAGCATTCTAACAACCGTACATAAGGTGTCTACAGCTAGAGTGTCAGAAACAGCAATCCGGCCGGCCGGCTGCCGGAACTAAGTCAATACTTGATATTACCTGGTAATACCAGGTCAATACTTATGCTCGATATAAATAACGAAGAGTAACTATATGCTTTATTCATTTTTCATTATCAAACGGATACGGGTCGGCCTGAATAGATCGGCCGGCAGACCTGTTCGGAACAGGCCGCTGTTGTATAGTATTACCCCCTATAGGCATAATATTTCCCTCCCCGTGATATTTCCCCCTTTCAGCTATAATATCCCCCTCCTCTAAAGGAGACCTAAGCCAAACAATGCAGCAAATTTGACAGGGTCAAAACTGCAACGCTTTTAAAAAGCTGGTAATTTGCAAGTAAAATGCTGAAAACAATTTTACAAGTTAATTTTAGTTGTTATTTAATTGTTTGATTAATGCTTAATCGAATGTTAGAAAGTAAATAAGTTTTATACTTGTTTTTACTATGTTTAACCCTTTTATTCCCGCGGCTGCCAATTGGCACAAGTGCTGATTTTTGGCATCTTATATTTTGGGACAGGGTGCAGTTGCCGGTTGGCAATCTGGGCAGTTGCTCCTTTTATCTTTAGCACGTCCACCCTATTTTGGGAGAATATTTCGACACCTGCTTGAAAAATCTAGTTTCTATGGCATTCCGCCGGCTATGGAAATTTTGATGGTTTCAAGCCCTGTTCGAGCGCTGCATTCAAGCAAATCCAGAGCCGGCTGTAGTTCGTCGGCAGAAAAGGCGTTCCACCAGGTGATGCGGGAGGTTATGCGCATTAAAATAACGTATAGTTGATCCCGTCTCTGAATCAAGTCTTGCAGCTAGAAATAAATTTATTGGATTTTTGCAATGAAAATTTAGCAAAATTTCGTACTTTGTCCGACTTTGACGGCTTGTAACTTTTTGTGGGTGCATCGGAGACCCTTCAATGCTAAATCATGAAATGTAGAGCAATTAATTCTCTATCGATTGGTGGCAGTCTCATCTCTCTAGATGGTCTCAGTAAAAAACGGCAGCCAAAAATGTAAAATTGGTCATTTTGAGCCGATTTCCCCGAGAAGTCGTGGGCAGAAGAGGGTTAAAAATATAAAAACTGGTAATTTTTGAGAATGTTGTTAATCATTGTTTACATACACTAACTTAGGGTCGGGTCTTTGAGGGGCTTGTACCTTGAACAAAAATTTTCAGGGTGCTTGTACCTTGAACAAACATTTTCAGGGGGGCTTGTACCTCAAGAAAAAAATTGTAAAATTTTTCGAAAAACTAATGTAACTAATTTTTATTAAAATTTGCAAAAAATTTTCAGTTTTTGGGAAAAATTTCAAAATTTTGCCCGATTTTCCCGAAAAATCAAACATTTTAGCTAAAAAATTCCGGCGAAGCCGAAAATTTTTTGAAATTGTACCTTAACAACTACTTTTTTTCCGCCTGTTTTTGGTTACCCCTTGTCCCCGACGGCGATAGGGCTTGTACCTTGTCCGGGTTGGAAGGGCTTGGACCCTCCTTGACCCACCCGCGTTAACCTATGATTGTTTTGTTAATAAGTTAATTTTGCAACTCTTAATAACTGTAGAAATGTGTTTTAATTTTTGCTTTACTTACGGATGTTTAACAGCCTTTTTAGGCATTTTTACACCACTTTTTCTTATTTTTTTTACACTTGTCACCGCTAAATATTCTTAAAAGTTCCCTAACTACTGTGAATTGTAAACAAGTGTTGCTTCTAGTATTATGTCTGTTTCTTTCTTCTGAAAATTCTGCATATATTGATCTTTCCAGCCAAGAAAAACTTAAAATATAGCTTTCAATTTTTTTCGAACCATGATGAAATTTTGTTTTTAATTTATTTTTCTAGCCGTTTTCAAACACCGTTCTTCACATCACAGGATGATCCTCAAAAATTCATTGGAGAAACTTTACTATTTCTATATATTCTTATACATGGGGTTGTAAACTGTAAAAAAGTAAATATGTTAAAAATATTTTTACAGTTATTAACAGTAGCAAAAAGTCTTTTTAACAGGTTTTTTACACTTTTTAACACAACTTTTTTTACACTTTTAACAGCGGTTTTAAGTGTAAAAAATAAAAATGGATAGAAACCCCATCTCGTATACTATTGGCGGGAAGCAGTTGTTCAGGCAAGACTTATTTAACATAGCAATTATTAAAAGGTAACAACTTTTCAAAGTCGTTTGATAAAATTGTTTATGCGTACACAGTCTACCAATAGCTTTATGATACAATGAGTAGCGAAATCCCTAAAATTGTTTTTAAGGAGGGTGAGGAAGATGAAGAATTAGAGTCCACTTAGCCATCTGAACATATGCACTTGTGTTTGCGATTTACATTTACAAGTACTAATAGTGACTTTAAAGCTTCGGAAATGTAATTAGTCATCATTGTAATAGCACAAAATTTTGTTTATGGCAAAGCCTGTTTCTGTACTTAAAATTCTCTAGAGCTCGTTCAAGACAATTTAATCATGTATGTTGATGTTATGAATATGAATATGAATGAATGAATGAATGAATGAATGAATGAATATGAATATGAATATGTTAACTTCCAAACGAGATCTAAGAAGTACCAACACTTTTGTGTCTCAAATTTTAAATGGACAGTCGAAGCAGTTTATGCAAATATACCAAAAAGCAATTTCGGAAAGACCTTATGGCTTTCTATACTTGAGCCCTACTTTTCCCGAGTACCTTCAGTTCAGAGCTTCTTTGCCCACAGAGTTAAAATAAATTTATAAGTTGTCCTAATATTTTGTAGAGTGTCATGGTTAAATACCAGGTTTTTGGTTTAATTTTTTCAAAATTTTCATGAAAAGTAAAGACCATCATTAAGAGATTCTATAGTAAAGAAGAGTCACGAAAATTTCCTTACATGAGAAAACATTGGAAAACTGAGAAACTTATTTGTGATTATTTGTCTTCAATCAGTAGAAAAAGCATGTCTAAGGTGAAATACTATTAAGTGCACGAGTCAGTAACGCCTGAAGTGACTGACTCTGAATTTTTAAACTAGATCATACATGGGCAATGAACTTGGCTCTAGCCTGCACAGCAATCGAGCTCACTGCGCGGGGGATCAAATTTTTAATTTTTCACAATATCTTCAGGATATGTTTCAATCCTACTGTTTTTGCAATGCTCTATTTATGCACACATGCTTACCCGCGACACGTGATACGTGATACATGTGACACGCCCGTTTGTCGGAAAAATTTGCTAACTTTTACGGAATCCCCCAAGATTTTAATGAATCTCGCAAAACATCTTTAGTTTTAATAAATATCAATTTAAAAAAATTTTAATGAATTTTAAAAATGTCGCACCAAAGACAACCCCCTGATTTGGTACAAGGAAGCTAACAAGCAAAGCTTTGCCAGCTTCACACTGTTTAGTCAGTGGTCAATTGTGTGTTTAAATCTGCTAAATATAAGCTGCGTGAGAGATCTATTTTTATTCCTTCTTTGTATGACTTAATACTTAACCAAAAATCTTACCAGCTACAGGATAAATAAGCTTTGTAGCTCCAGTATGCGGTTACAAATTACTGCTCAAAGCATTATCCGAAAATTATGAACTGTAAAGTTTCTAACAATAGCTAATGTTGCACTTGAACTTACATCTAATCGAACTATGAAAGTTCATTTCAGGTTTACCTATACGTAATACTAAAAAACTGCTCGGGCAAACCGGATGCGATTTGATCCATTTTTGGGACTCTCTGCAGCTGTCGAGCTATATTTAGGCTGCTTGGGAGCAGCTCCAGGACCATTTCTCCAGCCCCGCTTTGGAGCCCGAGCGGTCGGAAGTGCCCGCCCGCCCGCCCAATCGGCGAGCAAAATTTAAAAATCTCCCACGTTACTTTATGCACCCCTACAGCCAATTTCCAACAAAAGGTACTGGACCTTTCCAGCTGTTACCCAGTTCTAGAAAAGTGTGACCACAATTCGTGCCAAAATAGCGAAAGTCCGACTTTGAGACCTTGGCACGGAGGCAAAATTGGCCAGGTGCCAAAATGATCTAACAGGTTGCATGGGGGATACTGTCTAGTAGTAGCATTGGGCCAAATGCCTACATCGTTCCAACACTTAGCCGTAAAATGCGCTTCCAAAAAAGGCTATTTCTTAGTGCAAAAATCCAAAGTTTCGAATTCGAGTCGAATGTATGGTGATACTTGTAG
Source organism: Trissonchulus latispiculum (assembly GCA_030248195.1). Lineage (NCBI taxonomy): Eukaryota > Metazoa > Nematoda > Enoplea > Enoplida > Ironidae > Trissonchulus > Trissonchulus latispiculum. The sequence continues at coordinate 194,299 of JASAND010015895.1, forward strand.
TACTACTCGAGTACTTTGCGATGGTAACCTTTTACCCCACGACCTCTAATTTGCTGGCACCAGGCCAACCCGGTCTCCAGGGGCCGTGCAGACGCCTTTACACCCACATTATGTAGGGGCGCTGTCGCGCGCGCCCTCATATAATACCAAGGGAATTTTATGAATGCAGTTATAAAAGAATTTAACTTGCACTATTAACCAAGAAATTTTGAGACATTTTGTTGCACGGGATGAAATTTTTATGCGTTTGTTGCGCGGGGGTGAAAAGTTTGTTGCGCTGGATAAAATTTTTATGCGTTTGTTGCGCGGGGGTGGAAATTTTGTTGCGTGGGGTAAAAATTTGGTTGCGGGGAATAAAATTGCTTCGTTGCGCGGGCGTAAAAATTTTGTTGCGCGTCGATAAAAATTTCGTTGCGCGTCGACAAATATTTAGTTGCGCGGGATATATGAAATCTTGATGCGCTTTGTTGCGCGGAAAAAAATTTTGTTGCGCGTCGAGCAATATTTTGTTGCGCGGGATAAAATTTTTATGCGTTTGTTGCGCGGGGGTGAACATTTTGTTGCGCGAGATAAAAATTTGGTGGCGCGGGATAAAATTGTAATGCACTTCGTTGCGCGGGCGTAAAAATTTCGTTGAGCGTCGATAAAAATTTTGTTGCGCGGAATAAGTTTCTAATGCGTTGTAGCGCGGGTATGAAAAGTTTGCTGCGCGTCAATAAAATTTTTGTTACGCGGGACCAAATTATGATGGACTTTGTTGCGCGGGGGCGGGGGTTAAAATTTCTTTGCGTATGATAAATTTGCTGTACTTTTACGGCGCGGGGAACAAATTTGCTGCGCGGGGGTAAAATGTTTGCTGCGCACTGCGCGGGGATAAATTTTTCCTAGCCTGCACATATGCAGGAGTTGTGCAGGCATTGCCCATGCGTGAACTCGATACTAGAAGTTTTGAATAGCAATTTGTCCGATGATGAAAAGAAGCAAAAACCTTCATTGCTTTTAGACCAGAAAGCAAAAAATTTGAACTGGATACTAGATTTATCTCAGCTTGCGTACATGCAGGAGCTTTGACTCTATTGAAACTTTTTATCTTTATATTTTAATCTTTAAGCAGACGAATATACTGACAGAGGGTGCAATAGGTACCGTTTTTGCAGCGTTTGAAAGCCCTTAACTTGGCTATGGACATGGGTGGACAGTTTTATGGAAAATGTGGTTTATTTAACAGACCAGTCTTAGCTTGGTAACATTACATTAGGGCGCTCAGGTTTTGGCTCCATTTAAAACTATGAGCGAGCCAAACCTTAACTTTATCTTATTTCAAAACTAAATGTATTAAACCGTTTGCAAACGCAGCGTCCTTTCTATGCATTCATCTATTTATTTTAAGGATTTCATAGAGTCCATAACGACGACGCTATTTTCAACTATATATTTCTACAATATTATCTAATCAATTGAGTAGAATATCTAATCATTTCCCGGCATTATTAACAACATTTTTTAAGTTATCGCATAAAGGAGCATAGCTCCCATTTACGAAAAAGAACCCCAAAATTTAGGATTAATATAGTTACCGAGAATTTTTCTGTTTAGAGTGTTTCGTGGTGCTCGTTCATATGTTCCTGATCGTGTTCCCCCTCATATTTCTTTGCGGATTCAACTTCAGAAAGCCGGAACTGCAAAAGAAAAATTTCAAGTTAAATTAGTTCTTCTGTCTCCAGGATCTTGACCGAAGGCTTCATTCGTTCTTTATTGTATTTCTCTCTGAATTTAATTAAATGAAGTTTCATGAAATTAATTTAAATGATTAAATTAACAACAGGAAACTAACAAATCCAAAAATGAGTGAGCACGACCAGTGAACTATATTTCTGGAAAGATTTCAGAAAAGAGTACACGCAACATAGCATAGTTAAAATTAAACGTTTTGTTTACTTTAACCGCTCACTTTAAGCTTGGGTTCCCATCGTTTAACACTTTCATGAAAAAGTTCCGTTTCGAAATGTCTTTGGTTCAGATTTATAGCAAACAGAGATGCATTGTGCATTGGTGCTTTGGTAGAGAAAACGGAAAAATTGTCCTTTTGCATTTACCACTTTTTCGTTTCTCGTAGGAGGAGCCAATTCACATGTGCAAAAGATACTTTCAAAAATTTTATTCCAAGACATCCTACATCACAGTTAGAAAGTTTCCAGAAATATAGTTTAGTGGTCAATGGTCATATATACTTCTTCATGTCTGGGTTCTTTAGGTTTCTGTTGTTAATTTATTTATTATTAATTGGGTTAATTTAATGAAATAAATTTAGGATACTGACAATTTAATACAAAAAGAAGAATAAAGCCTTTAAAACTTGGAGACAGAACAATTAATTTAACATGGAATTTTTTCCATTTCTCCAGTTTTCTTGATCTGGCTTCCTGATACTCGAAACCGCAAATAGATTTGAGGGGAACACACGGACAAGAACATGTGAACGAGTAACGATCAGCACTGCAATAATGAAACATTCTTGGAAAATTTCTATTAATCCTTAATTGTGGGGTTCTTTTTCGTTAATTGGGGTCCTTTGTGCCATAGTTTAGAAAATGTTGATTACGTCGGTAAATGATTACAATTTTATATACTCAATCGATTAGATAATATTCGGAAAACACTTGGAATGTTTTTAAGGAACGTGCTCAAAAGTCAATCGTATATCCGAATGTTTAATACGTTTTCAATAATACGAAACGAATGTCTGGCTTCACAAATACGATTTTTTATTTGTCTACGTTTTATTGCAGCCTTCAGTTTTCAGAAAGCGGTTGCTTTGGCCAGCTGTTTTTCTGATAGCTTTTGAAACACTAAGCATAGATTTAAGCATGTGCAGAAAAATGAAAGTTGGTCAGTTTTTATGTTCCTTAAGTCAAATATTTGCTGGGCTGAATTAAGCTCCATAGAAACCAAGAAAACATAGTTTACAGGAAAAACACTATTTTAAAACGTATATACAAATCATATATACGATATTTTGTGAAACACTTTTGAGCATATCCCTTACTGGAAAGGAAAGAATTTAATTATACCTTAACAGTGAAATCTTTCCTTCCAGAAAAATTTCACTGGTGTTGCGTCTGCAAGGGGACATATTCCAACGGTGATATGTTGCCGGGGGAAAATATCACCGGTGAATTTTTTCCGGAGGAATTTCCTCGATTGGAAAATTTCACCGTGACATCGACATTTAGTCAGGATTTCTGAGTTCTAACTTCTGAATCCGTATAATGGAATGATCTTCAAAGTTGAAGTTTTGTAAAAAAATAAATTTTCAACGAAAAGAAATATTGATTTGGTGCAAACTGTAAAGCTGTAATTTGGCATACACAAAGACCCTACAGCTGTACTCATTTGTACCGACGTTTTCAGAAGGCAGAATTTCTAACCACTAGGCACAAGTTTAGTACATCAATACTTCAGTTGAGTATACCTATATGGCCTCTGAATATGACTAATTACAGCCTTATAGCTTTGACCAGAACCAATTTTTTTCGTTAGGAAAAATGTTTTAAATTTTTTTTACAAAACTTTCTAATTTGAAGATTAATTTTATTACATGCAGATAAGATACCGTCTTCGGCTTTTTGACACTTTATCATTTGCAAGAAGATAGAATTTTCTGCATAACAAATTGAAAGCAATTGTTGTTTTCAGATATTACATAAAATTATACATTAAATAGATAGGGTTGAACCTGGTGGCGCTTACCGGGTACGCTTTCCTTCTTCCGAAACTTCAGATTCTGATTTTTTCATGATGTAATGTTTAAATTTAATTTTATCACTTACCAGCCGAAGTAATCGAAAACTTATATGTAACCTTCAATTATTCTAAGGCCTTGGTGTATCTTTATTTCTGACGGACTTTCCCAGTTGTTTTCCAACACGTTTCATCACCTCACAAAATGATCACCAAAGATTGCATTTACTTGTTGAAATTTCGCTATTAATAATTGTGTGTTTATACAAATTACATTTCCGAAGTTTAATTAAAGAAATTTTTAAGCTATGATGCAATTTTATTTGAGCAGTTTTGTACTTAAGACTATTAAAATTAAAAATTTATCAAAAAGTGTAAAGCATATAAAGTAATTAAATGTACACAACCATTAATAGAAAAATTTTATTAATTAAAATTCTGATTAGTAACCAGAAGAAAGTTCCAAAAAAGGAACGCATGCCCGGTGGCCGCAACGCGGTTCAACTCTACCTATTTATATAATGTATATATCATTTAATGTAATCTTAAAAAACCAACAATTGCTTGAAATTTACTTTACGGGAAATTCTACCTTCCTGATTGGACAGTTCAGTCCTAAATTTGTGTTTTATTTGCAATTTCAGATCTCGTTTTGTTTTTCAGATTTTCAATTCGGTGTGTGCGTTGTTATTTCTCGTGCGATCTCTGGAAAATGAGTTGTTTCTTCTTGTTTACAATTTGCTTCCATTACTTCTTCGTTATTTCCTTCAGTAATAGAGCAGGTATTTAATTAGTGAGTTATATATTAATTAATTTTAACTTGTAATAATTTTAGCTGGATCTGCCCTTATGTCTTACAATTGGCTTCTGTAAATTTTGTGGGGGGGAATAAGTTGTTTGGTCAAGGAAATAATGCAATGTCATTATGGCTGAGGTGGGAATGGAAGGTACTATCTTCGCGAAGGGGATATCGTTCTGAGTAGTTGACTTAGACAACGAATTTTTGTCATACGTTGGCCGATAGGCCTCCATGGCTTAAGTTGCTGGTATTGCTTTGTGTAAATTTTACCTTATTGCTTCAATTCTTCATGCAAGTGGATGAAACTTTGCAAATATATTATTGTGGTGCTCTTTATTATTCTAGGGCCAGTGACGTATTTGTAGGTGAAAAGATTTTGTAGAAAATTCTTAGTTTGTGCCATTATTCTTTCAGTATAGTTTCAGTCATCGATACACCGGATTGGTAGTGACGGCTGAAAAGACTGCCCGAAAAAACATTTTTGCTTTTACAATCTTTGAGGTATCTGTAATGGTTAACTCCGTATAAACCAAAACCAATCTTGGGGGTCAAAAAACGCATTTTCGAGGAAATCAGATTTTTCAAAATTACTGCCAAATTTTACAGACAATTTGGTTTATCTATTATCAATTAATATTTAGTATCATTGCACATGGTATCAATGCCGATTAGGGACTTCGTTGCTTAAGCTAGAGATTTGACCGAAAAACCGTTTTGTCTGGTTGAGGCTGTTGAAAACCACCTCAACGTCGTCCAAATTATGAACGCAGCTCGCAAGCGTAGCTCGTTTTCTGAAACGGAGATTAAAACTAATTTTAAAATCTATCTAAGTATTCAGCTACGTTTGGTTTTTATAGTATCCAAACAAAGGTGCTTTCTTGCTGTTTGCTTTTCATCGCAATTGCGCAGCTGCTTTCTTATTTAATTCATACAACAAGCTTTTTTATTCAGTCTAGCCTAGCTTTCAAAAAGTTACTACCGTCTACAACATTTGCACAAAAACTCAGCTTATTGCAAAACGAATCTACGTTAGAAAACGTAGCTCATTCAAACGAATATGAAACCTAGGTTGTTTTTTGTAGCTACGATGATAAATTGAACGAGGTTCCTTAACAGAGCTGTTGTTCTTAATCCGCCGGAGCTCATATCAACGTTCTCAATTCGGCGTAATTGGGCTAACAGGTATGGTTGATCTATCTCAACGCTGCGCTATCTCAACGTTGCACTATCTCAATACGAGCTGCTAACAACCGAACCAGCACCCTAGAACAGTTTCAGACTGCATTTTAAAATAGTTGCAGTAGCATTTGCTGGCTAAATATAAACATTTCAATTATAGGTGTATTCGGAATTAAAACGGTTTCCATTCCATTTATTTAAAGTTATTTCAGACGCAGTGTTTAGGTTAATATTTCATCTCATGTGTCAATCTCAGTGGAAGCAGTTTTCCCAAATTTCCTTTACCTGAACTGCATTCGCATTGGTGTTTTATTGGTCAAGACGATTTTATTAAATATAATAAATATAAGCCAGTGTAAGCACAAAAGAAAATGTAACTAAGGTAGACATCTAAAATTAATGTAAAAACCGATGGTGCAAAATTTGTTACACTCTACCATGACTGCCTAAACATGCTACATGATCGTTAATTTGCTGTTAGTCACTATTGCCGCAGTTTGCCTATCGACCAAGGTGGAAGCATGGGAGCAATGGCTAATGTGGACTTGAACCTACAGTCTTGATGTTTGGTCCGCCGCCTTTGAAATTTAAGTTATTATCATCACGAATCTCTATTCTGCCACAGCTCTCCTATGATCCTAAGATTCTCCCGTGCTTAAAATTTCAAGACATGAAATGGTTATTCAATATCCTTTCGTAGGGCATAATGTTACTCAGCTCAAATTTAACTGTTGTCTCCTTGACACTCAGCAATCACAGTAGAGTTTGTTCTGTTACCCAAGATCAGCCGACGCGATATGTGATACGTCCGACACCAATCCAGGGAATCCAGACAGCTAACCATAACAAGTTATGCATTTCTTTATATTGATTGTCCAGATGCTTTGACATACAGAATCGTAACAAAATAAAACTTAAAAATAAGAATTATGTTAGATTATAGATGGAGTCTTTCGTTCAGAAGTGAGCTTCAAAATTGAAAGCTATCAAAATTTAAGATTTCATTCTGAGACGAGAATAACGTATGCAATTAGTACTCTTGCTAGCACATATTATATCACTCTGGGTCGCTATTACAACCAACGCTGCATTCAATCAAATTCAGCACCTGAGCAGGACTCAAATGTTTGTGAATTTTCAGTGTTTTCGCAAAGATCCCAGTCATCGCAAAAACATTACACAAATATTCAATATGGTCCATCCGTCATTCAAGAATTAAAATGGATGGTCTGCGAGGCACTCGGTTTTCCACACCAGGGCATTCTCTGGTTTTTTGTAAGGATAGGTCAGTGGGTAGAGGTTAAAGGAAACGTATGGAAAACATATACTTATATTGATGTTTTTGTTTGTTGACAGATTCCTATGTAATTGCCATTCGTTATAGTAGCATCCATTAAGTGGAATCGAGTACTGGTGATTGTAATCGGAGTTCTGGGCGGTTTGATCTTGGCTGCTGGTGTAATCGTCGTTATGGCTCTTTTCATTCGACGGTATATATACACATTTATATTAGAGTAGATAAAAATTTAGCTTTGTTGAAAGCGTTTAGTACTTGACTTGTGACGTCTTATAAGCTTTTCTTATCTGTTGAGCATTGCATTTTCGATATTACCACACCACGTCCTTGTACAGTCTGTGCCTATTTAAGAAGTGCATAATATATATATATATATATATCTGTATCTGTATGTAGAAATTGGTTTAGTTGCATTGTTGCATTGATGATCACAATTTTAAATCTATACGGAAGTGTTAAGAATCACTTGAATGAATTTTTTCTTCTACTTTAAACTTCGTGCCCTCTTTTCATATGCCATTGTGTGGGTACACTTTTAGTAAAAAATTTAGTTGTTGTTTTAGTATTTAGCATCAGGGGTGCACTTTGTATCGGAAAATCCTCAGGGTACCTATTTGTTTTTTGTCGAAGTCTTCTGGCTGGTTGAAGCTTTATAGTTAGCTTTTACTAGTACGTTGTCCGTAATCCGTTGTCACATATAAATGCAGCCATTGCATTGCATCATTACACCATTACATTGCATCACTGCAAAGTACCATGCAGAATAGTAATACTGCATACAGCTAACCATTACAAGCGTTGCATGACGGGCAGGTTGGCTTACGCAAGTAAGTCGAATTTTAATATTTTCAGTTTAGTAGCACTCTTTTCTCGGACTGACCCAAGGGAAGATATCCTGGTGGGTTTTGTCTTGAATATGTAAAACAAGGGTTCCCCTTCCCCACTTTGTTTCGTTTCACTTCGGTGTGGTCAATAAACTGGTGGAACAGCCGTCACCCCCTGCCAGAATTCCAAAGACTTGCATTCACTGATATCAGTGAACACAATTACGTTATTTCCTTTCTTCTCTAAAAATATTGCCAACCGGTTTTCTTCAATGGGATCATCAGGACTGACACGTTTCTGTTATCCTTGGGAAATCTAAGTTTGGTCCATTCATGGAATCTAATCTAACCTAGACTATTCCAGTTGTATGTAGATGTATATCGTTTTGGCGTGAATGCTAAACTTTCACCTACTCTTACTGTGCTGGTCTCGCTCTCGATCAGTAGCAATAATAAAGTTTAACTTAGAATCTGTCTTCTATACTGCCAAGGTTGAATAGCTGGTTTTGGACAAATAGTTCACAACAGTAAAGCTAGTAAAATTGAAGTACCTTTCATTTGGCACACAGGGTTTTACGATCGCCACAAGTGCCAACCTGGAGTGCCAAGGCGAAGAATTTAACATCGGTCAGAAAGACAATAAGACTTGTAATAATACTCTAAATACTCTAAAAATCGACACTTGTAATCCACCAAAAACTTGCAACGGTGCAGCGCCTCATGGACGACAGCCATTCAGCAACAGCAGGCTCTCACCAATCAACACCCGCGTAGAGACAACAAAGGTTTCACTGACCCACTATTTTCACGGGCGAATTTGACGAGGTCTGGGATGAATTTTATCACCACTTTGAGGTGGTTGCTCGCGCCAACGAATGGGATAATCTGCTTAAGCTCTACACGCTATCAAAATATGCACTGTATTGTGAGAGTGGAACGAGTTCTCTACAATACACTTTATTATCTGAATGCATGATTGTAGAATACTCCTCCATATTTACTTTACAATTAGTTCCCTGTACCAAATTACAATCTGTAATTCAATTTTTAAGTAGATTGTTAAACAATTAAATATGTTGCCGTTGATGCATTTTGTGACCGTTTCTCGAAGATTGGCATAATGACTTTCTCAGGATATGCATGCATATTGCATTGCGCGATAAGAAAACGTTTTAAAAGCACCACAGTTTTCAAGAAGTCATTTCTTCAGTGTTTCGTTTTATCCTGCACACTAAACTTTCACGTGCTTTCACTGTGTCTGTCTCGTTCCTGATCTGTAGTACAATTAAGTGTAACCTGATCCTGTCTTCTGTACTGCGAAGGTTGAATAGCTGGTTGAGGACAAAAAGTTCACAACAGTAAATGCAATAGAAGAAAGAGCCATTACATTATAGCTATCTGGGAAATTTGAGAATACCAGCCATTCGCTTTCCAGTCATATTGTGGTTTATCTTTCAGCATTCTAACGTTTATCTGTCAGATAGCAGAGATATCGAGTAATAATGTGTATATTAAATTCTCGTTCCCATTAGTTAGGTGAAATTGAATACTCCAATGAATCAGTAAAAAATAGGTAAAAACAATAGGTGTGACGGCACCATTACTGATAGTGAAGCTACAGCCAGTCAGCCACTAAAACTAAAACTGAAATAGAAATTCTGAGCAAATGACTGAGATTCGAATGGAAACTAAATTCAATCTGTCCTCCAACGTGAAAATTAAAAGGTAATAAGTTACGATTCAGTTATTTTTTCAATGCGAGACTGATAATCGTCAACCTATATATTATCAAACATATCTTAACTCTGAAGCCTGGAAACTTCATTATTATTAAATTATTTGGGTGAGCTAAAGCTGAAACTTAAACTCCAACTACAACGAAAACTGAAACGGAAGTAATTTTGGGTGGCTTTCTAAAATTGAAACTGAAACTAAAATCAGCTACTGGCTAGTGGCTGCAAGTTTTGCTGACTTATTTTTTCGTGTTACTGTTACTTATTGTGTAATCTACATCAATTAAAAACTTAGATAATAAACTACGATCAAATAAATGATTCCCATTGCTCCGCCAGAAGTACAACCACGAGTGCACATAAAAAATATATTCTCACAAAATTCTTTGTTATATTCCTGTACAAAAGATTTTCATTGAACTTTGATACTTTTATAAAGCAGTAGCACTACTACCAATAAAACTATGCTGGTGCTGGTACAGCAACTACTACTGCTGCTACTACTACTACTACTACTACTGCTACTACTTACTACAACAACTATTGGTAGTAGTCCTGCTACCGCTATGAAAAAGCCATCAACCAAGACTTTCTTCTGGTTATAAATTTTTAAACAAGGTCCCAAAATTCCTCATGAAGAATCCTTTTCTATAGCCATTCGGAAATCACTTAGTTCACAATTATTCCTTAAACTTCGTAAACTCCTACTTAGAAATTGTGTTTCATGAACAGTGTCTGTATAATTATAATGAAAGTTTATTGTTCTCCAAATTATTATGTGAGTTGGAGCCGCCTGTTGTAGTGAACGGCATCATTGTTTCTGAATTAATCATTAATTAATTAATCATCATCAATTAATCATTAATCATTAAACAATTGCATCGTTTGGCCCAGCTAAAGTTGCAAAGCTGCAGAGGGTTTGTGGCTTGTATTTGTGGTGAGATCTGTAGATGAGATTAAATTATTTATTTTTTATTTATTTATTATTTATAAGCACGATTACAGCAATTTGCCCTGCTATTTTAAGTAATTATGATTAGTCGATACCTTTATTCGTGTCAAGAGGGTGTGACCGGAGACAGAGATCGGCAAGGTCAAAGTCTGCAGCCTACATCAGTCACGGCTGTTGCGTAGTCCTTCGTACTTTTTTTTCCGGGGGGTTGGCGGGTAGAAATTTTCGGGGGGGGATGTTTTGTATGTAGTTCTTCGTACTTCTGACAAAATATTAACACAGGTTTAGTTCTATACGTTTATACACTACTGCTGTTTAATTACGTTACGGACAGCTACAAGCATAATACATACGTAAGTATATGTACACTGTGTGACTGTCTTCAGAGGACGAAAAACCCTCTGCAGCTTTGCAACTTTAGCTGGGGCAAACGATGCAATTGTTTTTTGCAAATTTCTATAGCGTCGTAAAGTAAGCAAAAAATGGGTATTTGACGATTTTTAGAAAATGCAAGCTGCGAGGAAAAATTCCCTCTGGGCCCTGCCCAAGAGTAGCTACCAGCTAACCCAAGACTGTTTTCACTGTATTGTTTTGTAGACCGTCTTATTTGAAACTAAAATAAATTGCTTTTTGGCAATTGGTTCTTACTAACTTGGGAAGGGTCATCAGTTTTCTTTTTGCCTGAAGCCTCCCATGCTTCTGCGTAACGAAGAGCATCGAAAGTGCCAAGTGGTGGGCCATTTATCCTCAAAAACATTAAGTTGCGCAAATGCTCCACAGTAAGACGTGTTCGGCAGTCGTCTTTTATATGCTTTAAGATAGAGAAAAGATAGCTTTAGATAGAAACCGCGTTCCACGTTAGCTGTTGCGACCGGCAATATCAAAACAGTTTCTATCAACGATCGAATTTTTTCCTTCCATTCAACTGTTGGCGCATTCAGAAAGTCGGTCCAAAACTCTACAGGATCGCTTTCCTCTTTATGTGAGCAGTATTCCTTGCCATGGTCATCAATTAACGAGTGAAGCAGAAAATCAAACTCATTAGTGGTTTCCGGTTCTGGCAATTTAAATCTGAAGGCTAAATCCGTAATTTTAGCAGAATACACATACACATCTTCTGATTTTCTAGGAAGGTTATTGGGAAGCAAAGTGTTAAATATCGTCATTGCTCCTTCTGGGAAATACCGATCCACCGCGGCTTTCAAATGTTGAATTATCTGAGGCCTAATACACTTAAGGGGGGCTACTAAAGGTTTGCCCCGACTTTGTCCGATTGGCCTACTTTTTGGCGAATATATAGAGCATGGGTGTGATCAAAAAATATCGGGTACTGAGATCTTATCTGCCTTCCAGCCATGTGCAGCTGTCGGGTTTATATCTGCGACCCCCCGTTTTTCACAACTACTAACATAATTAATTAAAAATCTCTGCTGGATGCAAGACAATAGCTTCAAAGCTGCCATTTACAAATATGATTTGGCACATGTGCCTATCTGTCAAAAAATACTAGACGTCTGTATCTTATCTGCATCTCTGGGAATAACTCTTCAAAGTTGAAGTTTCGGCCAAAATTTAAAAATTTTTGGCTAACGAAAGGAAAATTTTATTACTGGTGCGAGCTATAAGGCTGTAATTTGGCATAAAAGGAGGCCCTATAGGAGTACTCATTTGTGCCAAATGGCAAGAAATTCTGCGGCGTCAAAAAATTTTTGTCAACTTTAATCTTCAAAAATTGCCGATTAGTGAAGGTTTGCGACTTCTATGGCTGCAGAAAGCCTCTACACAGGATCCGACAGACTGTAAATGGCGAGTATGGCAATTTTTGAAGATTAAAGTTGACATAAAAATTTTTTCAAGCAGCAGAATTTCTTTCCATTTCGCACAAATGAGTACTCCTATAGGGCTTCCTTTTGTGCCAACTTACAGCCTTATAGCTCGCACCAGTTATAAAATTTTCCTTTCGTTAGCCAAAAATTTTTAAATTTTGGCCGAAACTTCAACTTTGAAGAGTAATTCCCAGAGATGCAGATAAGATACAGACGTCTAGTATTTTTCTGCAGATCGGGGCACATGTACCAAATCATATTTGCAAATGGCAACTTTGAAGCTAGGGTCTTGCATCCAGCAGAAATTTTTAATTAATTATGTTGGTAGTTGTGAAAAACGGGGGGTCGGGCACTTAAACCCGACGGCTACACATGGCTGGAAGGCAGATAAGATCTCAGTACCCGATATATTTTTGACCACACCCATGCTTTACATCTTCGCCAAAAAGTAGGCCAATCGGACAAAGTCGGGCAAGTCGATTATAGTAGCCCCCCCCTTAAGGCCGGAAAGGTTCGATGTCCTGTAGCTCCACTTTCTGGCGACAAAATTATGTTGTCAGTCAGTTTAAATCTTTTATCGTCCAAGTCTGCAGTATTGCAGCGGACTAGCCGTTCCAGGGATTTCCACCATTTCGTTGTAGCCAGGAAATTGGTTAAACTGGGCCCATCCTTTAATTCCAAAGAAGAAATAGCGTGCAACCGCTCATGACGCTTTTCTCCCATGCCACTTACCACACCTGCAGTTTCTTGTAATCTTACCGACTCCATGGAAAGCAGCCCAAGAACATCCGTGACAAAAGTCCACTATCACTATGAATCCGACTATTTAACAAAATTAGACGCAGATTAGTTGCAATTTGTTTCGTGTCGGCGGCAAATTCTCCACTAGCCATGATTTCTTCGAAATTCGTGAGGATAATGACGTAATTCTTTTTTATTTTTTCCAAGAAGCAGACAGCTCGGATGCCACCCAACGCACTTTAAAAATGTAGTTCATTTCATACAGAGTTTCGTTGAAGCTTTCAGCAGTGTTTCTTAGAGATGCTTTCCTTTTACAGAATGCCTGTTATAAAATGAATAAAGATCGTTAACTGTTTTTTTCGACAACATCCTTCAAAAAGCTGAGGTCAGGTTGGGAAAAACAGTGGCCAACGGCTAACTGCAGCTTATGGGGTGCACAATGAATTAGAAAAAGGTCTGCAGTTGTCTCGTCATTGAGAAGCCTGCCCAAGCCACCATGACGTCCCAACATTACAGCTGTTCCGTCTGAGGCGAAACCTTTCAGCCGACCACGAAATCACTCCTGTAAATTGTCAGATTCCAAGGAGTCTAAAATTAGCTGTTTTAATGCTTCTGCCATTTCGCTAGACACCCGTAATAAATTGTAAAAATAGGATCTAGGAACATTATTTTCCAAGGTGCGTAGGTAGACAGATAAATAATTAATGGTAGTTTGATCCGAAGTGATGTCCACTAAAATGGAAATAGGGTATTGCGTTTCCTTAATGTGTCGTAACAAGGAATTCTTCATAGTTTCATATATTACGTCCACCATTCGGGTTGCTCCGGTTGCTTCATAGTGATGTACTCCCATCTCTAATCCGTTCAATTTCTGAGTATCCACAATCATACTGTGCTTTTCAAAGGGCTTTTCAACTTCGGCATAGTACGTGCGAATCATTCGTGCCGTCACTTGGAGCTGTTGGCTGGCTCTTCTGTTCTCAGTTTCGCGCCAATCAGAAATGCAACGTTCTATATGTTGCTTGTAAGCTTGCTTCGTTTCTGTAATAGCCGAACCATGCATAACATGATTTGAGTGTCTCAGAAGTTTTTCTTTCATAACTTTTCGGTCTGGCACAAAAATCCCTGTTCATTCGCTAAATCGGGTTTATAACGACCATGCACTCCATGTTTTCTTGCGTATTCTGCGCAGAAACGGCACTGAAATCTCGACTGCGATGGGTTTTCACTGTCGAAGAGATAGTTTAGCCAAGATTTTCTGGCTGGAGTTATCCACGCCGGATTGATTGAGTTGCTCTGATGTTCGCGTATCTGCTGAAGAAAAGCATTCGAAAAATGAGAGTCGTCTTCCCATGGTGGATTTACATCTTCCATCTGTGTACTTACACATTGAAGTTTAGGAGGCGGTGGATTTTCTGCTTCTGTGTCCTCTGTTCGTTTTTCTATGAGAGTTTGGAGCGTTTTGGCTAAATCTCTTACTTGATCACAAGCTCAATCGAGGGCCAACAGCTGCTGATATTCACCAGTATATCTTTCGCAAGACATTTGCCACCTTTTCCCGTGCCTCGGTCATAGCAATATCTCGATTAGTCGCAACAGTACCTGAAGCAACCGCTGCAACACCTGCAATGTTTGTGCTGCTTGAAAATGGCGGCGGCACAGTAATCAACGGATTTGCATCTGGCGGTAGCTGCGCGGCATTAATTCCCTCTGCTTCCAGAATAGCAGGCAGTTGAGGTTCCAGTAGTCAGTGAGCGCCTGTGCAATTATTCGAACCCAATTACCAATGAGTAAATAAAAAACGGTTTGCGTAGTTCATCGACAGATTGAGGACAGCGGTTTAATGATAAATCCTCATGCCCGACGCGGTCCCACTCTCTTGCAGCCAGAATAATTTCGTAATGATCAGTTTGCTGCGAAAGTGAACGGTAGATATGCTCGAAAAAGCCACAGCGATTGAGTACTGAACATCATGAGTAAAGAAGCATGTCGTGCACATGATTAGCTATCAGATTTTGCAGTTCGTTGGTAATTTTGGTGCGCAAAACACTGCGCATCCGATGTCCACGGCTATCATAATAACTCAGTCTTAGTTTGCAAATGCCAATGCACTGTTCGCGATCTTGTTCGTTGTCCTTTAATAGAATAACAGCCATAGGTGATTTATTGCCATTGCCGATTACGTCCTTAACGGCCGCATGTGCATTGCTCGGCGAAAAAAGCAAGCGATTCTGCTGTGACCATGAGCTTGGCCCTTCCTTGTAAACATGACTGTTTCCTTAGTAAATGGTAAATCAATAGAATCTCGAAACTCTTCGTTTGGAGACCCAGTAGTAAAGTACTGTCTTCCTTGCTTGAGAGATAAATGTCAGCGGATAATACAACAGCTGGGCCTTTAACGTGATTGTCATATTATTAGTAAATAGTTTCGGAGGACTCGACGTTGATTTTTGCCGAAAACCGATCGTAATTCGATGAATTTCATAAATTCCCCTCTTCCCAGGTCATCAGAGTTAAACTCGTTAATGACAACGTCGCAGTCATTTAATTCAGAGTAACAGTAATATAGCAAAGCTAAAACTAGCAGAATCGTTGGAGTAGACCGCATTCTAACGAAGTAACTTGGGAGCGATGCAGCAGAAAATATGGACAATCAAGAAACATTGTCGGTTTTACGTTACATAGGCAGCTTTACACTTTGCAGACAGAAGGTACTTTGGAATGTTTACAGAAGGCTGCTGTAGCTAAGATAATGCGAAATAACTTGTTTTCCACCTTGTGTAGCTGACAAGCCAAGCAGTTTCGTTTTCGTACGCAATACGTTATTAGCTATATAGCAAGGTTCACAAAAAAAAGGACAAAAATCAGTTTTTTGTTGAAAACTTTCAAGTTTCAGCCCCGATTGGAATACTGTTTGTGCATGCATGTGTGCCGGGACTCGCTTTATATTCACACAAAAAATCGCGGCCCTCCGCCTACGGATGAGAAAATAATAGCAAAATTTCGTGTCCTTTTTTTTGTGAACGAATTCACAAAAAAAGGACAAAAGTTCACAAAATAAAGGACAGTCCAAATTTTCTAATTACTGCTACTATATGCACAAATGAACTGTAAAAACAATCAGTGAACTTGTTTTACTTCATTTTAACTACATGTGAGGCACAGTTTTTCAGTGTACCCTTCCGCAAGACCAAAACTCGTCAGATCATCAGGTCCCAACCATCCGACCGTAATGGCACACTTAGATCTCAAAATTCAGCCATAACTCAAAAACAGTTGGTAAATATTAATTCCACGCTGTAACAAACTGCTAACGTCAACCTTAAAGACGTCTTTGATATCATAATTGGTTCTAGTAGGGTAAGGTAAGGTGTGACCAGGGTCACGTGACCATGGGTCACATGGGTAATAGTGCCGAGTACAAGCTTTCACTACCAAAATGGTTGGAAATTATTTATAATAACGCGTAAACACGGTTAAACGTTGTTTTTTCTTACGAAATGAAATTTTTAGTCCACCAGCCCTTGTTTAAGTCACCACTTGGACCCACCGGTGACCATACTACTTTTTAGATGATCTACGCGCCAGTAGCAAAGTTAAGAGCAGTAATTTGCGGTTTAAATACGTTTTCTAGTGCGCTAGAATCTAAACAGCTAATAAACATTAGCTAAGTGCTTCCTGGGATCTGATCTGCCGATTAAAAATTTGTCCTTTTATTTGTGAACTTGTTCACAAAAAACAGGACATTAGGCCCAAGCCAAGCCAGAGGTTGCAGGAAAAGGAAAACTGTGCGGATGGAAAGGCAAAAGGGTGGGCATGTCTGATGCACAGTTTGGGATTATTGGGATCTTCCATGGTAGAGTAGCAACAAAAACACTAACTTTGGCTCAAAACGTTTTTTAGTCCAATTTTGGGCACTTCCACTTAAATAAGTATTCTGTAAGAACGGGTTTAGCCCAAAACTTGCTACTAACGTATGTTAAGCTAGGAATATGTGGCTATTAATAGGCAAAAGTTTGAATCCTTAAGTTGCTGTTTCACAGGAAAAAACTGATGTCCCGTTTTTTGTGAATTTTTGGCTTGTCCTTTTTTTGTGAACCTGGCTATATACTCAACGCTCAGTTAATACAAGATTAGATCAGATATATACTACGGACTATAAGACTGCGTAGTCCGCATACGCATTAAGAGACGGCGCAGTGCGTAATCCGCGTACTACGCAGTCGCAGTGCGTAGTCCGCGTACTACGGACTAAACACTGAGCAGTGCGTAGTCCGCGTACTACGGACTAAATACTGCGCAGTGCGTGGTCAGCGAATTACGCATTAAATACTGCGCAGTTCGTAATACGCGTACTACGCATTAAAGACTACGCAGTGCGTAGTCCGCGGCGCGTACTGCAGACTAAATACTGCGCAGTGCGTAGTCAGTGTACTACGCACTAAAAAGACTGCGCAATGCGTAATCCGCGTCCTACGGAGAGAAAAGACTTGCACAGCGTAGCCTTTTGCGTCGGCGCGCTTCGCGCGCCTTGCGTAGTTGCGTAGTCTTCATTGACGGCGCGCAGTCCTTTGTATTGGCTAGCGTAGTGCGTGGGTCCAGCCTACACTGGTGTAGGCTGAGTGTAGGCTATGCCGACCTGTGATGTGCCAACGCCAGTGTGAGTCAGATCGGATTTTAATAGCCTGTCTTAAAGAGCGTCTAAAACTATATACCCTAGAGGGTGTATTATTGCAGCTCCCGCTGCTTCTCAGGTTTGGGACTTTGAAAATTTTGGAAATTTTTTTCCCAACATATGGGGGTCAGACAGGGTCAACTTTGGGGGTCACCCTAAACTACTGGAAAGACCTAGCCCAAAACGGATTACATTTTCACAGAGGATATGTCTCCAACTTCACGATGGTGTATGCAATTTGGCTCTAGTAATAGTCAAGCGGGAAAAAACCCACTTTTTCTTTCTTGGACCAGAACTTTCGACTGGATACTATATTTAATTAGGGTTTGCCCTAAGCTTTCGAATGTTGTCTCTCTAAACCCTGCCGTTATGGAGAAATTAGAGTTTTCCGTTTCGAGAAAAACCCAATGCGGGGAAAACCCATCGGCGGGAAAAACCCACCCGGATTTTTTGCTGGAAGCGTGCCAAAACAATTTGACGGTGCCATTCGAAAGAGCGGGTTGTTTTAGCAGGTCTACGTACATCGAAAAATACCAACACTTTTGAAAAATTTCAGACAGAAGAAATTGAATTTTGAAAAAATTTGTATGTTTAACACGTAAACATAGGCAAATTTTGGAAAATTGTTTATTTTCGGCAGTTTTAGCATCCTACAGTGCAGAAACTTTTTCTTGTATTTAGAGCCAAACGAGACACATCTTACGGCAGAAATAAGCATTTTGGCCAAAATTGAAATTTTGGCTTGAAATGGCACCGTGTCCGATTTCGACCCCTGGAGCACCCACCACAGAACGAACCCAGGTAAAACCTCTACCAGTTTAATCTATAGGCTCTATCAAACATATGTATGTATATAATATCATGAGGGTGCGCGGAGCGCCCCTCATAATATGAGCTATAAAGGCACTTTGCGGATTAGGGAAACTGTTAATTAGCCATAACTAATTAAGAGAAACGTGGCGGCTCATATTAGCCAGTTACAGCTTGTCCTTTACCGATTTAGATGCTGGCTCATATTAGACGTTTTAAATCTTGTCCTTGACATATTTAAATGTTGACCATCATAGCTCATATTGCATTTTACATGCGACTGCAAGGAGCATTTTTCCTACTTGTATATTAGTTTGACATTTCCTGC